>JAHDVE020006554.1:0-121876 GCA_022606495.2 Halesus radiatus
ATTAGATTTCAGGCTAGTTTTTTTTTGCACTCATGCGTGTGTTGAATTGTCACGTAATCTCAGTGCATATTAAACTGTGGAATGATGTGTACACTTCTGTTTAATCTTTCTCAGTCGGTTCTCTCGGAACAAATAAATTCTTTGTTCCAGAATATATGGAAGTATGCGAAATTCACATAGATACGAATAATGAGGCTGTCTCCTAATTTTATTTCGATGAAAATTTATCATATTTAAAGAGTTAATAACGACAGTAAAAGTAGTTTTTCGACATCTCCAAAAATAACGAAGTTATGAGGTTTCACATTGAACTTGGGAAAATCGTATACCCGTGACGTCACAAGTCACAGTTCAGTACAATTCACAATTCGAATGGCACGAAAACCGAACGATAAATTTGCTATCAAGCTATGATGCAAATTCTATATTTAAATATAAAATACCAAAAACGGTCCTCCGAACGGAGCAACTCCTGCGGCATCTCTGCACATATTTTTAGGATATTTTCCCCATTCCCACAAATTTAATAAAACATCCAAAACGTGAAGCTTAAAAATAATCCTTTAATTACATTAGAACAAGATTTTTTTTTAAAATAATGGTATTCTGAATTTAAATAAGACCAAAGACCGCGGCCGCGTCAGTCATTTGTGAAACATAACGTCGCAAGTTTGGCAAGATTTTCCTAAAAATATCAATATTTTGACGGCTTATAACTTCGGTTCCATTCGGTATTTTCCGAAAATTCTAAAAGTTCTGTTCTCAGCGTGCTCTAATTAATATGATACATTTGTAAATAATATGAAATTTTTCATCGTTAAAAAATGATTAAGAAGCCATCCAGAGTAATATGGAACCACGATTGCACCAATAAAATACAATGGAATTGCCTGGCTATACAAAACAAATAAAAAAACGAGCTCAGAATGAACTATTATCGCGCGTGTGGTCGTTTTACTTTCGTCAGAAGAAATTCCGACGTCGTCGGTGCCGATGTGGCTCCACTACTGAAGGGATAAGAGATAGAAGTGAATATTGAGCGTGTCCGTGTGACCAAAGTAAACAAATATTTTCCAGATTTCTATAGAAATTGATAAAACATTTTTACACGCTGAAGTTTTTTTCTTTGGCAGAAAATCAATTTCATCGGCCTGTATAGGAGCCGATAAGTTTCGCGTAAATTTTATGTCTGTTTTTTTTTTTCAAATCCACTGAAGAGATAAGCTCATAGAAGTGTATCGTGGGAGATTCCGGGTGTTCGAAGTGGACTCAACTTTGCACTACATCTAATGAAATTGTCTGCTCCACAGTCCTCAGTTTGGCCCAGGATTGTAAATCTTGGACTTGTTGGATGATGATTTGCATAAACATGATGCTAGATTTGGCTTTTAAAAAACAATAAATTTTCTAGCGAGACTTACATCTCTTTACAGAATGTCATGAAAAAAGAAAGTAAGAATAGTGGAGTCGATGTTATTCATACGTTTGACACTTGAAAACACAGAAAAAGTATATGCATGACATGCATCATTTAACGTAATTTGTCTAGTTTTGGTTGCGTTCGCATTGAGTAAATTCTTAGTTGAGGATCCAATCGATAAATTAAACAACGATAAATTAAACAAAAAATGGTTAATCAAAGAATAAAATAAAATTAAATAAAACAAATAATCAAATTGGTAAAAAAAAAAAAAATTTAAAAAAAAAATCCCAAACAAAGCCGGGAAGATATTAGCAAGTTTTATTTATTTAAAATATGTCGAAAAGTAGTCCCAACTCCAAAAAAAATTTAACCCATTAGTTCCTGAAAAAACAGGAAAAAGTATTTTTTTAAATCGATATGCTCAAAATGAAAAATATTTGATTTTTTGTGATCTCCATTTGTTAGACATTCAGCAGTTTCTTGCTTGTACCACTAGTTACCGGGCACCGTGTATATCACATTTCTAGAGATTATCTGTACGGTGGATTACACGGTTTTCGGAACAATCGTAATTTAGTATGAGTGGCGCAAATTAGAATTGCTAATCAAAGGAGAATTACATATATTATATTACAAGTGTAACAATGCGGGTATTACATAAAATAATGCTGTTTTTATGGTAGGCATGTAATTATTGTGATGCGTGTTTTATTGTTGAAGAGAATGTGAAGTGCCCTCAGGTATTTTTATGATTTTAATTATGTCATTCTTATATCTATGTGAACACCGCACTGCATGCTGCCCGGAGCCAGTGCGACTATGGCATTCCCAAATTGGGTATGTTGTGAGATGAAAGTAGTAGGGAGGGGAAGAAGAGGGAAACATTGAAGGTTGGAAAGTGCGTAGCTATTCTGATATGGCCACCAAACAATGGTAATCCCATTTCAGGTGAAGTTTCGATTCTGAATGGTGGTCTTTAATCGGGGTTATCGTGAGTATCTGCCACGCTGAAAAAGCTTTAGATCCAGCTGAAATCTAATTGGTGAGCTCCTGCATCATTAAATTTGCACGACTGTATCTGTCTGAAAACTTTAGGTAAACATTCTACCATTTGGAGGTCTAAACATTTCCGTTATGAGTTTTTAAAAGGACCCTGTTCGGCGGTTTGGGCATGTAGAAGTTTCCATGCCATATCTCCCTTTTTCTCTATTATTTGTGATAATATCAACCTTTATTTTTATTTTTATATGAATACCACACAAGAGTCCCAACTGCTCCCAACCGTCTGGGGCCAGTGAGAATATGGCATCCCCAATTGGGGAATGTTTTGAGGCTGAAGGTATTGGGGAGGAGAAGGAGAAGGGGAAGAGGTAGGTGGGTCTTCCACCAGCGCGATACTGAGAGAATCTTCCACTCTGGTACGTGCGAAAATATACTATGTATTATTTTAAATGAATTAATTGTGAAACAACAGAAATTAACTAAATAAAAATTACTTGCGCACGCCGGGATTTGAACCCGCGACCTTCGGATTCGTTGTTGAGAGCTTTACCACTCGACCATGGAGGCCATCAAAACCATAATTTTTATAAACATTCATTCGACGGCCTCCGTGGTTGAGTGGTTACGATCCTCGTCTACGAATCCGCGGGTTCAAATCCCAGCGTGCGCAAATAAATTTTATTATATTAATTTACGTTATTTCACAATTTATTCATTTAAAAAAATAATATTGCCTAAATTGATTTATTACCGGTAAAACCGATTTACTATATATTAATATCTTGTATTCTGCATATTCCTGATTAGGAAATCTTCCCTTTCAAAACATGTTAAAATGTACATATTAATAAAGTGGTGATTACAAAGTATTTTTTAATTCATTTATTAATAATGACACCACATAGTGAATTCCATTATTTTGAAGAAATTATAATATTATTTTATAGAATCTCTTGTTTTGTTGGTCCAATGAATTTAAATCCGAGCTACCAATAAGTAAGTAGGTACCTTCGAGAAATGGGACCGGTAGATGACGCTATTATTATTCGGTCCTGAAAAACCGGTAACACCCACCCGTCCAGACCCAGTCGTGCAATCCGGATTATCGAACACACCTAACGACATCCTTGGACCGAAACATACAGAGAAAACACAAGAACGGTAGTCATAAATCACAATGCAATGTTACTTCGATATCGAGTCTTATGGCGATGGAAAAACGTATTATATATCCTACGTATGTTCTAAAATACAATCGATTTCATAACATCACCATTTCAAGAGCACCTCAAACAAGCATAGTCTATTTAGATTAATATAATTATTTTGTTCATATTTATTTTCTTTAATCATTGAAGATAATATTATCAAATCTCAAATGAAATATGAATCAGAAAAAGACAAAGAAAAAAAAAGGTAACTGTCGCATCTGGCAATCGAACCCATGACCTCTGTTTTACCGGTACAACATAATAATAATAATAGTATCTTTATTGTAATTAAATTTAACTATAACTAAAAGACATGTATAATATAATAATGTAGGTGTACAGTGGTTTATAAAGTAAAATAGAAAATAATATAAGAACAGTTATAGTTGAAGTTTCACATAACCTGCCTCACTAGGCCAGCCTGTGTTGAGGCAGTAATTTTTAAGTTAGTTTTAAAATACTTATATTAAGATATGCTTCGTAAATCGTTGAATCTATAATTTAGAATGTGTGTGAGTGACCGGTAAATGGCCTATCATTACTTTTAATCCAATTTTTTACATTGTGTTTGAATATTTTTTGTGAATTAGATTTTTTTATGCTAACCGGAAGAATGTTGTAAATTCTAAAATTAAATAATTTTGTAAATTCTTTACAACGCTCTACTACTGAGCTAATGAGACCTAATCATTTTCCCTAATATTTTTATTGATATTATTTTTCAATTTATCATTTGCACCCCTTCGGCACCGGTGTATAGTCGGGAAACACGCCAAACGCGCGCACAACATTTGCACATGGTTGACATTTGTCACAGAAGAACAGGTCGCTTCTACGACTCGTTCTTGTGTTCAACAGCTCGGCTGTAGAATAATCTGCCGGCCTCTGTATTTCCTCCCTTCTACAACATGGGTCTCTTTAAGACTCAGGTTCACTCCTTCCTATCCTCTAAAAGACCCTCCACACAGCATCCCCAAAGATGAAATTATTTCCCAATTAAATACAATATTATATTGCTTATCCTGATGAGGGGAGCTTTGCTTCTGAAACATGTAGATATTTATATTTTAAATACAGTGGTTTTAAACAAAGTAATTGTTATTGATTTAATAAATATGACTCCACAGCGTGATTATACATCTTTTGAAGAAATAAACAAAGTTTCTTCTTCAAGAGTCCTCTGGCGTCCCGATTTTAATGGTAGATGCTCTCAGTATCGCCCTAGTGAAAGACCATCATTCAGAGTCTATACTTTGCTTGAAATTGGGAATGCCATAATCCCACTGTCTCCGGACAGTTGGGACTCTTTTGCGGTATTTACAATAAAAAAAGTTACTGGATCTGAATAGCGTGTACTTTCCAATCTTCTTTTTCTCCTTTCATGCCCATTTTAAGATTAATCACTTTATCAAAACCTATCTCAATAAAATACGTCTACATTCCGACGCGTGTGTATTTAACAAGAATCAGTAAATGCTCGTAATATGGACAGAACGGTCTATTAAGTCACACTAACTGTAACTACAGCTCTGTACTGGTTCTGATAAAAAGGGCGGTCTGCCAATGCGTGTACAGGTTTTAATCAATTACAGAGTTTCGCTTTTGAAAATTCAAACTAATCTCGTGTCTAACGCCACCAGTAATGAGTGATTATTATGTACATACACTTTACGGCAGAGGTTTTCAGCACAGTGTTCGCGAGCGCAATTACAATTTGCGAAATTTTATAAATGTAAGTAAAAAAGTTGCTGAAAAGGGTACATTATTTTGGTGATTGTAAAATTTTAAAGATACTGGATACCGCTAATAAAAATGAAAACAATGAAGAGACGGTTTGATATATTTAGATCAGAGTTGTCAGGTGGAAACGCTGTGCTTGTTTTACCGGTATTTTAATGAAAGGTTCACCAAAGAATATTAGAATTATTTGAAGAAATGCTAAATGCGCACCCAATGTTTATATGCGGTTAACAGTTCGTACGCTTGGAACAACAAGGTTCTATCTAACACAGAAATTTCACGCGATTATGGGCCCTACATTCAGATAAAACCTTGTTGTTCAAAGGGCACGATTTGCCATTTGAAAATGGGTCGTTCGCTCAAGATCTCGGGTTTGGAATGATGTGTCGGCTTCGCTGTTTCCCTCCTATAACATTGGTTTCTTAAAGACCTATTTTCACCTCTTCCTTTTCTTAAAATACTCTCCACACAGCTTCTCCAAAGATGGCATTCAACAGAAACCTCATACCCACCTTAAAGTAGTTACTATTGTGTACAATTTAATTGATGTCACTACTCTGCAAGACAAGTCGCAGATGAAATGACTCGTAAACGAAGTGAGAGAACAGACGTCTAGTTAGAAGTATTAGACTTAGCTGGATAAAGCAGCTACAAAGGCTAGGCCTGCAATAGACGAATGCTTCCGAAGTAACACAGAACAGGGACTCCTGGGGACCTAGCCGGTCAAATCGATAACTTAACAATTTCAGATCGATAGACTTAACCGACGATGGTTTTATATTAATTTTAGTTAGGCGTGTTGGTAACCAATCCAAAATTGACAACGAAATAAATTATAAATCGTCCTACGATAGCAACACTGGCACGTATTGTCTATGGATCGGATTCCTAAAGGTCAAACGAACATACGAATAAATTGAGAATGTCGAATGAATGTTTATTAAAATATCAAAATAATATTAAATACACTCACTCTAATGTACATTGGCAGTCCGCGTGTACTTTTTGACAGTAAAAAGGAGCTAATTGATCAGTGAGATATTTTGCCATAACTCGTGATATTCTGAACAACTGTCTGAATTCCGTTTCTCCAAGCTCGAACGGATTCAATCGATCGCGTATACGACGTCTGGCTCAATTTATTTAAACCAATAATTTTGCATAACGAACGACATTATACAAAAAGTTGTGTATATTGACAGTTAACCGAAGCTTATCGGTCATCCAAGAGACCGTGCTAAATTAGGCGGGCTTTTGTTTACTGGCTGTCAGAATATTTTATATCAATTGTTTATCTGATAACTATAGATGACAGATTTAGTCAATATTGTATTGATATAGGATTTTATCGATCGACCTGCTATGGCTCCTGGAGGCGTCATGTCGACGCGATTGGTCCCTGACCCGACTAGGACAATAGGGAGAAATTTAAATGATGTTGAAATTAATGTGTCCCCGACCACTCTTGAGATCCCCTGCAATACAGTTTGCCGCAGAATTGAAAGTGAATGTAATACGGTATTTTATCTCGTGGTAGTGAACAGGTTAATAACTAGTTATTGCTCAACCAGTGAAGCGGTTGCAGTCGGAAAAATTCCTAGGCCTAGATTAACTGAGATGAATGCGACTTGCTCCCAGAGCTGGTGGAAATGTAAATGTCATAGTTGTCGCGGTTAATATGGGCGCGTATGACCAAAAAATACATCAGTAGAAATGCAGTCACGAGCTGCGGGTGATGTGATGAAGTATTGAGCCCGTGGTTTGTACAAAAATGTTGAAATAACTTGCATTGCTTATTGCAACTACAAAAAAAAAAAACAGTTTTAGTAATGACAAAAAAACGACTACAAAAAAATTGGCTTAAGATTAGATAAGCATTGGGTACACATAATATATTAATTAAATTATTAGCTCATAAAAGTTTATACGAACAAAGCCATAATATTCCATACTTTTTTCTTAGTCTCAAAATTATTTCAGTAAGAGCAATTCTGTGGTATAAAAATATATTTCAGCACATTAATAACCCCATATATAATACAAATAGACTAGAGCACACTTACAATACACGTCTCAATTTTAATGAAGGATTAATGGTTCCTAAGCATACAAAAAAATATTGATAAAGAACGTTAGATCACACGATTCTTAGTTGTTTAAATATGTTACCTGCTAAAATGAAAAAAAAAGTTTTAAAATAAAACAGTTAATAAATATATTGAAGACTTGGCTAGCTGAAAGAGACTGTTTGTATCAGATAATTAGGAAATATTATTTTATTTACTTTTTGTTGTTGTTATTTATGTTTTTTTATTTCTTTTACAGATATAAGTAGAAACATTTTTGAGTAAGATTATTATTAAATATTATAATAAGCATTAACAACAACAATCAATAGTACGTAAAATAATATTTCCTAAATTTGTAATACAAATTTTTCTTTTAGTCTTCAATATATGTATTAACTCTTTTATTTTAATACAATTTTTAATTTCAGAAGGTAATATATTTAAACTGCTACGAATCATGCAATCTAACGTTCTTTTTTCCATATTTGTTTGTATGCTTAGGAACAATTAATCTGTCATTCAAATTGAGACGAGTGAGTAAAATTTATATATTAGTTATAGTTTTCGCTCTGATAGCATATTGATTAACCATCAGAGATTATATATTGACAAATTTATTTTCCAGAGATTTACTTCACCTTTCATCATTTAATATCTTGTCATAATTTATTGTTTCGCAACTAAAACATCTCCTAATTTTTTTTAAGTTCTTTTTAAGTCCAAATTTTTAAAGGCATTATTTCGCCTTGCTCTTAGGTATAGGTAACTGAGATTATATCGCCAAAAGCCTATGACAATGTAAAATTGAGAAATTCAAATTAAGGCACCCACTAGATGATGTCACACATTTGAGTTACACTTACAAGTAGTACTTATTGACACTCCGCAATTAGAATTAGGAAATCCAGATGGTTCATTCAAAAGATAGACACCTTGACATAGTTATTTCAATGGTCCTTATGCTTGTTTGTAAAGACTGTTGGTCTTATTAAAATAAAGATAAATTTCCTGTTTCCAATTTTCTAATAACAGCTGAAATTTTGGAGTATTGGACAATTACAATGATTGTTGACTCAATGGGTGTCTCAAAGCAATCAGTGGAATAGTGGCAACGGATGGGAAAGCTCTATTTATTCAATACTGATATTTCAAGGAACTTGCTTAGAAGAATGGACAAAGGACATCACTAATCCCTTTGGTGATAATATACAGTTGGGATTGTACATGATGTAGACACTGGTAGTCACATACAAAAAGACCTAAAAACTTACAATACATTAGCGAAAAACCGCCTCGGATGCGTTTATCAAAAACGATGGCATTCGCCACTCTATACTTGGACGGGCCACCTTGTTTGCTTACTGGTGTATAGTTATCCAATATCTTGATCAACTCGCTTTTGTATTGACATTGGTCTATTTAAGACCTAGGTTATCTTTTTTTCTCCCTCAAAAAACTATCCGTATACCAAAAGATGGCATCTGTCCTGAGCCCGAAAGCCAAAGGACCAGTGGAGGAGATTGTATGAAAAATCAACACCATCGCTGTCGATCTCATTGTGCTACCCAATTACGTGAGTGATTTTAAAGTTATTATTGCGCTTCCACCTAATTTAGCTAACGTTTCACATAGTCTTGCAGTGTCTAACCATTGTATTGTCCGAGTACAATATAACCACGCTTACAGGTCGCTGTTCGGCCTCCCTTGGTGATGCAGCGTCTCGCAGATGTTTGCAGAGGGAAGGGTGCATGGGTTCGCTGGTTTGATGCGGAATAGAGTAGCCGGTACGAGTCAGGGCTACCGGAGATCGGAAAACACTCTTGTCCAAGCTGTCGCTCAGTGGCAGGGTGCGCCCCTACACCATAGATGGAGAATTTCCTTCAAGCCACCGTAGCATACCATAAGTGCTAAATATGTTCACCTTTTTTTAGTTTTTCACGAGACCTATTATTTTTATATGGCAGAGTATTGCACTCACCGCTTTGTTCAGTTGAAATAAACACATTATTATTATTATTATTGTCCTCTTCTAATGTATGTCACTGTTTATTAATGTGTCTCCACTAGCTGCAAGAACAGGAACTAATGCTTTGGATGAGAACACGTAAATATTTTGGTATGTATAAATCTATGTTGTGCCGTGTAGGGGGCTTTTAGAATCATTTAATATTACCTTCGTTTTTTATATTAAAGAGTCTTCACGTGAGAACCAATAGACTCATCTGGTCCTTAAAACGGTTCGGAAAAGTGGTGGGTACCCTCGACTGTCCATAATTAGGGCAGAAGTGTAGATTGTGGTGAAACTAATTAAGTACAACTGTTTTCTTCTGCTCATATCAAGGCATTTTCATGATAACGATACATTTTCAGAATCCATCATTCTCTATACAGAAATACTGTGACGCAGTGTACAAATCAAAATATTCTAAACGCTTTAAAGGTGGGCAATCTATATTGTGAACTAAATCTTTTGATCCATGACGGGCTTTTAGAAGCAGTGAACCAGTCAGCAGTATCATTTGCAAATATTCCTATTTACTAATTTTACTGAACACACCAATTAGTGAAACGCAATGCTTTGCGTTGGTAAACGGAACGAAATTGAGAGAAAGATTTCCGTAGATTTGAATATTTGTAATGTCGTATTTTGTATCTACTTACTTTTCGAATTTTTAAAGCTTTTGTTCGATTTAATTGAATTCGATTGTCTTGGCCGTTTACTGCTATTTCAGAGGTCTTACCTTTTCTCTCTTTTGAACTGCCTGGTTTCGCCCGAGTTTGAAACGTCTTTTTCCAATACATTTTTTTTCGATCTTAGAAAAATGTGGAACAAACAATTTGGTGGTTTTGTGGTTTCTTATTTTTGACATTCAAATTGATATTTCACAGCACTATTGCTAATGACATAGCTGATGTTACGAACTAAAACAGTAGAGTTACTAGTCAATCTTAAATTTACTGTTGGTAACACCGATCACTATTAAAAAATACACTTGTCCCTTAGCAACTAACCAACCAGTGCATGCTCGTGACTTTTGAGTGAGCTAGAGTGTTACGATTGAAAAATACGACGTTATTGATATTGTTGAAGCTGAAAATGATTTCTATTTTTTTTTCAAAATTTCAATTTTTTGTATGGAGGCTCGTGCTCAAAAGTCACGAGCCGCCACTGTAACCAAACATCACGCCATTTAACCGAAGGGTTAGGCAGAGAGGATATACCGTCACATAACTATATTTTGACACACACTCCTTGCTACATTCACATTCATGCAACGTCGTACATATATTCTTCTGTTATTCTGATTCTTGACATGACAACTTAATTATTATTTGAGAACCTACTTCTAGGAAATTCGTGTACAAAGAAGAATTGACTATTATCCGGCGTTGATTTGTGTGTGTTTTTGTTTTGGGGTTCTAATATGTAGAAATTTTCTTCTTTTCACTTACGTAATGTTACTTAGAAAATTTAGCTTAAACCCTGACTAGTTATGCAAATTACGAAAATGTGTACCCGCTCAAAATATTTAATGAATCTTTTTAGAAGAATACTTCACGATTTGGAAAGATCACTTCTGGGTTGTTACGTGTTACTATTATATATATGTAACTTTATTTTGCAGATTCCGTATGGTCCATCATTTAGCAACCTCCATGTCACGAATAAAGGCTTAATGTTTTTGACACGGTTTTATTCTCCGTTTTAGAATGTATTCGACGTGGAATTCTTGCTAAAATAATTTATAATGCGAGACTATTTTAAGTAAATCGTGATCAAGTCATTAAACTAGATTACATAGACATAAGTTTTTATTTTATATGACCCAAACGTTGTTTGACATATTATCTGCTAAAACATTACATAAGAAACTAATACAGTTGATTAAGTGCCTTACAGAAACAAAAACGTACGAATTAGTCTTAAAAATGGTTCAATGAACGAAATTAACCGTAAAAAAATATCGGAAGAAAAATACGTAATTATTACTAACTAATGTGGTTAAACATCGAAACCTAACAGAATAATCGATTGACTAACTAATTAACCAACTACCATCACGCCGTTTCTCCGCAGGGGGAGGCAGAGAGGACGGACTGCCAAACAACTCGATCTTGGCATTCACTTATTGCTTCATTCACATTCATACAACGTCTCATACATTCTCTTCTGTTATTCCGACTTATGACATGGCCCGACTCAAGTTTTTGATTCGCTTGATTGTGTCATGTCTTCCTCGGACGTCCCCGGGTTTTCTTACATTCACAGTCGCGTCATATATTCTCCTTACACCCAACCATCTAAGCGTCCCTTTCTTAATCTTGCTCATTACGCTTACATCAGCTTTGCATGCTTTATGAATCTCAACATTTTTCACAGGATCTTTCAGGGTTTTACCACACATTCGTCTCAGAGATCTCATTTCTACAGCATTCACTCTACCTCCATCCTTCCTCTGCCAGTTCCATGCCTCACTGCCATACATCAGGGTTGGTATCAGCACTTCATTGTGGACTGCTAGCGAATCGATTGTACTTAATAATTATTTGGATTTTTCGGAATTCGGTAACAATCTAATTGAGAATGAACATACCTTAGCACCGGCGCCAATATTTTACAAAAAAATGGTTTTGGCATTAGATTAGATAATTTTGTAGCTTTAGAAATAAAGAAAGTCGTTAAAATTAATAGCGATATTCTCAAAAATCAACGTAATTTGTCTTACAGTCCCATATCTCAATATATAAAAATGAATGTTTGTCTGTTTGTCCTCGATTTTCACGAAAATTAGACTGATTTCGCTAAAAATAGCACAGTTTGCTCTTATTATTACCGGTAAGGTTTAGCGAGTAGTTTGAGTGAAATCCAAAATGTAAAACTGTCGCTATAATGTTTTAAAATTAGTAAGAAAAACATTGAACACGCCATGTTGTATTAAGGTTAGCCCATAATATACCACTCCGGTTAGCCACAGATTACATACTCAAAAAAAAGGTTTGCTTGAGTAGAATATTTTCAAAATGAAAAACACAAGTAGGTACTTACCTAAGAACTTTATTTTTTATATATATATTTTGAAAAAATAAATGTTTTGATTGAAATAAAAGTATCAAATAAATGATTCTTTGTTCTTTGTTTAGAGATTTTTGTTTGTTACTTTCGCTGTCATATCAATTATGGCCCCCAAAGGACTAGCAAGAATTCACGACTTCATAACTTTATTCAAAAAAAAAAATTATACCGAGCAAGGCCGGGTTTCAGCTAGTTAGATATTATTTTTTCGAAGAAGAATTCTTCTTCTAGAAGGTTTTCACTTTGTGATGTCATTATGTATTTTAATTAAAACAAAATAACTTATATATAAATAACTATATTTTAATTGTTAACTTCAGTATACATTGATACCTGAAGATGTGAACATCGCTCACGAAACATGTAGTAAAATTGTATATTAATAAAGTGATGTATACAAAGTTATTTTGTTTTAATTAAAATAGTTAGATATGTTTCCCGTTAACTAAGTTTTTATGCAAATTTTTTTCTTCAAGTAAATTTCTATTTAGATGTCTGATTGAAAAAGTAGTTAAACGAAATTCTATCGATAGATAAAAATCGCAAAGTGCGCATCTAAAAATACAGAAAACACATGCGGTTCTGTTATTTAAGATGTTATAGGTATGAAAAAATTGACAGCAATTTTTTTTTTTTAAATGCTACTTAAGTCAGCCAGTCTTGAATTTTTCCTCTATTCTAAATATGTCGTGTTTTATTAAATATTTTTAAAACCGTCGCTTACGCCCTAAACATTACTTGTATTGGCGCGCTCTCTCTCTATTTCATATTAACATATATCCTTTTCAAACAATATTCAGTTTCAAGAGGGTATTGCTGGGTTTTAACCCGATGAGGACCCCAGTGCTGAAAATTTCCTTTAGTGCGCAGAAAGAAACATAAAACGTTAGTCTAGTGTTAAATAATTGAGTATTAAAAAACTCACTGTATATTAGATTCATCTCAGTTGTGGGTGGAGGACCAATGGGTTCAATTGGTGGCCCTGGAGTATAGGGGTAATTATTCGCCTTGTTGAGCTCCACGTCATCTTCTTCGTTGCGGTGTTCATCACCATGTTCATCGTGTCCATGGTCGTGTCCATCGTCGTGTTCATTATCAAGTCCATGGTCGTGTCCATGGTCATGTTCATGATCAAGTCCATGGTCGTGTTCATGGTCGTGTTCATGGGCGTGTCCATGGTCGTGTTCATGGTCATGATCGTGGTCATGGTCGTGGTCGTGGTCATGTCCTCCGCCGAGGTGGTTCGTGTCTCCTGCTCCGAAGACTCCGCCAGTTTTGATCTGGCCGTCGAGGGATCTGGCTTGGGACTCCTGGAAGGTGCTGTTGTCATGTTGAGCCGCGATTGCCATGTCCTTGGAGAATACGCCAACTGAAATTGAAGATAATAATGTCATTTAATAGTCATAATGTTTTATTATGTTTTTTTTGTAACAAAATAAGAAATAATGATATCATTACTGGGATTTCCCGTGCTGAGGATTTCATTTACAAAATATGAAATTAAATTGATGTGATTGATGAAGAAAAAAAACTATTTTAAGGTGAGGTGTTTTAAGTGCAGTTAAGTGGTTTCGGTGTTAGTCTGTTTATGGTGTTAACATATTTTCTATTTCAGATCTCCCTATGTAACGTATCCAATGTTTTATTTGATTTTTAAATTCATTATGGTTATTGGGATTTTTAAAGGATAGTGGGATTTTGTTGTAAAGTTTAGTACCATAGTACAAGAAGATTTTTGTCCAAATGTTGTGTTTGTGGTTCCTTGTTCGATGTGTTTTTGACTCTGGCTAGAGTATGATTGTTTTATTGACATAATGTTGGGGTTGTTGAAGATTTCGTTGGTGCTAGTTCTTACAGGGACTTTAAGTATAATTTTATGATGACTTTTTGTGTTCTAATGATTAAATTAAGAATATTATCATTAGCACTACCCCATCTGATAATACCATATTCTAAAAGTGACTGACAGAGAACCATGTAGATCTTAATCAAATCTTTTATACTGAGGACATTCCTGATTGTTTTAAAAAAGTAAGTTCATTTCGTTATTTCAGATTCAATTATTTGATTCACTTGAGCATTACAGTCACAGTCATTGAGCATATATATGATGCACAAATGGGTCCTAAAATATTCTGATTTGTCTGAATTTGAACACATATAAACTACGGAACATCGTAGAGTAATGTCCATTCCACCAGTTTCGTGGAGGCACATTGTGCTGAATCACGTAATTCCTGATACCATTTTCATGCAACTCTATACTTAAAGTAGTTTCGTTCTTTTGAACCTAAAATGTTGTTCATGAAATATTGTCTGACAAAATAACTGGAGAAAGAGTAGAAGAAAGGATACATTTTAAGGAATATGGAAAAAATCTACGTCAACGACTAAAGTGAGGAATAAAATAAATACTATTGCGACAGGCAGCTAAAATTCTGTAGTATTTCAGACCAAAACCAATTTCTCTATTTTTTTCTTGCAAAGCATTTGTTGAAACGAATTACGGGTGATCTGTAATACAAACAGCACCCGTTTACAAAACACCCAAATGACGCGTGCGGACATGCAATGCTTTTTGCAAATATGATAGCCATTCATGAGGCGTTCGTACAAGAAGTAGTGAGGCATCTAAATAGTCCACATTATAACCAATTTTAACGAAAGCAGACATTGCACATTACTGCAGTGTAACGGATGTATAAGTCTATGCAACATTTTCACAGAACTCGGTAAAGCAAAGTGGGACTATGAATATTTAATTCAGAAAAGTCTAACGTAACACTTAACTCCGAGACTTGGCTAAAACATTTTGTAATGACATGAACTCTAGAAAACTTGACATTTCAAAATTTAAAAATTGAACGATTTAGACGAAGAGTGCTGATGCATAATCATTTCAAACAGTAATTTGACCGAAGTTTGTGTCCAAAAATGTGTTGTTTCGTAAACCAAATTCTTTAATTGTAGGTCTGCTGCAACATAAATTCTTTGCAGTAGGGCTTGTATCAATTTTAAATATGTATCTGGTTACTTGCAGCTTTTCCTTGTTTTTTTTTAGGTACACGGGGCGCGTCAGCAAATTCCTCCACTGAACCCCCTTTCAATAGTGTCGTTATCATCAATGACATTATTTCTTGAAGTCATCAACGTTTCAATTTATTTTGAGCGCCATTAATCTTTATTTATATAAGCCAATATTCAAATCCGAACTAAATCGCGAGCTTAGATGGGTGTCAGGGAAACTACTCATTTTATTTACCAACCGACGAGCAAATTTGATTCTCAGTCATACCCTTTTTTTAATTTATATATTGTTTGAATATTTTGAATTTTGCTTTAATAATGAATGTTTTTCTGATTTTCCACTTTCTAATACACAATTACTCTGAAGGGGTGGTAGAGAGAAATGATTTAATACCAAACAACTCAGTTCTGATACATACTTATTCCTTCTTCTTTAGACTATAGTTACTAGTTGCTGGTTTTTGGTTCTGGCTCTACTCTCCTTATTGTAGTTGGTCCTCTTATAAATGTGTAGTTACAAAAATATTACTTTATGGACATTGTATTCGTAGCACTAAGCAGTACGCACTAGTGTTTAGATTTTTTGTAATATTTAAGCGGAAACTGTCAATTTCAGGGCAAGGTCATTCAAGAGTACGATCGTTTTTCCGATAGGCATTGGTGCATTAGTTCCGCATTCGCAACAATGAATGATCTGTACCCACGTGATTTTTTGAAAACATTTTTCCGTCTGTTGGTAAGGCCATTGATGTCAAGCATTCCAGAAATGACTACCGATGGATATGATGTTTCACAGCTTGTAGCACGTTCCAGAGAGATCGCTTTATTTATTTTGTTTTACGTATTTGTACATTGATGTTTACACATTTCTAATTATAACTTACATAGTATTGAATTTTACCTTGCTCAACTTATGCGGTTCTTGTAATCTATTTTGAATTTGCTAAATGGCGTAATTTTGATGGTTCCTGGCAGCGCATTATAATATTTCATCCCTTTGTAGAATAAACTGTTTTGCATATCGGCTTCTTTAGTAGTCTGATTTCATTGAACGTCCTTGTGTTATGCCTGTGAATGTTCTTGTTGTATTCCATTTTGTTTGAAAAGTAATTTGGTAACAATTTTTTTTTCTGTTTAAATGGCATTGCGTCCAATGTCAGGATCTGTTTCACTGTTAGCCGATTTAGCTGCTTTAATATTTTAGCTACTTTAGAAAATCTATTTCGTAGAAGTATTATTCTTATTGATCTATTTTTAAGATTGTGCAGCTTATTTCATTCTTTGTCGTTACACAAGGAAAGACACTCTCAGAATTGGTGGAAGACCACAGAAACATTACTTGAAATTAGCCTTGCTAAATTACCAAATCTGAGTATGCATGTAGGTAAGTACTACCCAAACTTTATTTTTCCTATCTCCTTCCTGTTTCCACTCCCTTCATCCTCACAAGATACCCCAAACGGGATTTCCGTAGTCCAACTGGTTCCAGACAGTTGAAACTTACTCTAGCGGTATTCCCATAAAAAAGTTTTGCTTTGTTTGGCCATTTAACAATGGCCGATTATGGCAATGGCCGCTAACTTAAATAGAGAAAATCAGAGAAAAAAATCGAAACTCGCTTTGCGTAATCCGTTCCCGGCCTGTATTTCCATGTATAATTAGTGTACATTATTTGTTATATTTATTAGACTAACCTCCAGCCAGGATAGCGATGATGATGGCCAGGATGAGGATGCCTCCAACTCCCCACCAGATCCAGCTCTTGCAGCCAGCCTTGCCTGGTCTCTTATCCATCGTCACAATCAGCTTCTCTCCCCTGGAAATGATAAAATGTTTTAAACCCCTGAACTCCACAACAGCTTAATAACAATCAACATTTAAATTAATTCACAAGAATTATTATAGCAATAAAAATGTTACAAAAACCAGATGATCAATCAACCAGATTAAGGAAACGTGAAATTAGTACAAATTCATTTGTAATTGAGCAATGTTTGATTACCTGTGCTGTATAAATTATAATAGCAAATGCAATGAAAATAAAAAGAAATTGATTCGATGTCAGAAAAGTTACGTGAAATTCAACTATGATGAATATCAACTATGGATACAATATTATTGCACTTGCTCTTGAGAGCAGCGTTACCTTCACTGGGGATAATGAGGGAGAGATCACAAAGGAGCTATCAGCGGTATGACTCTAACTGTCAAATCGTATGCTTCAGAAATAAACACACGCTGTCAATCCCATAAACAATCTCTCGTCTGCGCATGCGTCAGTCTACCACCCCTCCCTTTTAAACACATATTACATAGAAACAAATAAATATTGCTATATAAGAAAACGCATGACAAAATACATTAATTAACCACCTAATTAACAGCCCTGCCATCGTCGCCACTATTAAATTCCACGTACCGAAAAGGAACACAAGACACGTACATAACCAACTATCGATCACACTGACTAACCTATAGGATGCATGATCTGGGAAAGTTTGGAGGTATTGTTGATATATTTGCTGACTCCATTTATTAAATAAAGCATCATCTATACCAGCGCATTCATGAATCCTAAAATTAATTATTGTAGCGTAGATAATGTAGCTTTAATATTTTTTTATTTTAGTTTTCTGTTATGTGTTACTATTTTACAAGAACATACAAGAACATAAACAACATCTAATCTGCGCACGCGCCATTCTGTCACACCGCTCTCTTGCACACAACCAATGAATAAATAGATATTAACGTATGATAAATTAGATAACAGTTCGTTAATAAAATCTTTTTTTTTTCAACAAGAAAACTTGTGAATTATGTTGAAAACCGTTAAACCTCCAAGCCTCATCTGCGCATGCGTCAGTCTACCACTCCTCCCTTTTCCACACAAAGAAATAAAAAGAATAGAATGCATGACAAAGTAGGTAAAAATTGCTACTTTGCAAAAATGGCAAAATCGACTTGTTTTTGAAACAGGTAAATTGTAGGGTAAGCCATTCAATTGGTAAATTAATTAATTACATGCACACTGAAATTATCAACAATTCACACGGCTGAGCATGGATCCGTCTGAAACTTGCAGAAAACTCAGTTTAGGTTGCGAAACTTTCATTAGAAATCACTTGGCATCCTACGCCGTTGGCAAGGACTGTGTTTAACTTAATTTGCCAATCGTTATTGCTTCGAATGTCGTAATTTGTGACCCGGACAAACATATAAACCCGAAGTTTAAAGAGTCAATATTTTATTAAGCGGTGACTTCCGACGTTAAATTAACAAGTGATTGAGACATTTTGAAAGTGGCAGATAATTGACGACATATCTGGTGGAGTGGTAAGGTTCTTGGCTAAGGGATTTGATCCGGGGTCAGAACCCAGTGTTTAATTAATAATTCATAATTAATAATTAGCTTAATTTAAAAAATATATATTTTTAACGTCGATTCATAAAGGAGGAGTCGCAACATCGCTTACTATACCAAAATTTAATAAATATATTTTTTAATACCGCACAACAGCTCAAATTTCCCAGAGTCAGTACAACCATGGCATCCACAATTTTGGGAATATTGTCAAACTGATGGAAGTGAGTAGGGGAAGAAGATAGGGTTGAAGCAGGTTGGAAAGTAATAAAAGTAAGAATAAGGTACTCTAGTATACTTTTTTTTCAGTGTTGACCATTAAACTTAAATAGGGTATTTTTTAATATTTTTTTATGGTATTCATAGTTTTAATAATTTTTAATGTTTGAATTTACGCGTGAACATTCGTTTGGCGTTTTGATGAGATGTTGTATTATTAATTTTTAAAATGACATTTTATAAACTCTACATACAATTATATATAATAAAATTTATATGATATTCATAATCGACGTTTGTTGATCCATATGATTTTTTTTAAGCAGTAATATTTTTCACCGGAGTTCAGATCGCCAGACAACTATGTCCTAGAGCATACTGCTCAAATCAGATGGATACATCGTCTCATACATATATTGATTAACTTGATCGTGCCATGCACATTACTTTGGCATTCCCAACTTCTTCTTCCATCCACTTATGAGCAATATAAAGTCTAAAGACTGGAATTCATTTTAAAATAAATAATTTTCGATGAGACATCGCCGGCAAGTGAAAATACATTAGTGAGAATTTAATTATGATGGAATACGGTAGTTATATATTTTAATCAAAAGAATTCCGGAAATCTTTTGAAATCAACTGGATAATACACTCTACACCACTGTTTCCCAACCTGGTAATATCGCCCACCAGTGGGCGATTTAAGTAGCTTGTGGGGTGATCAAGAATTAAAAATGCTTTGTTTGCGATTTTATATAATTGGCGATAGGTGAGGTGACCAGTTATATTGGTTTTTGGTCCTCTGTCCTGGTTAGTCGTTACCCCAAAAAAATATATCCTGCTGCTTAAATTAAAAATTCTCCAAATGTTTGAAGACACAATTAGCACTACAGTCATGAGACAATCACATGCAAAGTCTTTTAATATTCCAGTTTGTAAAACTTCCTTAATTTAGCTATTCAATTCCCTACCTAGTGACATTAGAAATACGTAAACCAAAAGTTCATTTAGAAGTAAGATCATTGATCTCATTCAAGAAATTATTAATTGTTTTATTTTTTAATTCGTAGAACTTTTTTTTAAATTTATTGTAAATCAAATTTTAATGATGTTATCATTAAGTTCAAGTATTTTTAGTTTTTATTAATGTTACTGATATTTGGGCGTTCAAGGTTATTTTATAGCAGTTTGAAAATGGCCTTGAACGCCGAAAAAGCTGTCAATATAATAAAAACTAAAATACTTACAGAACTTAATAATAACCTCATTGAAATTTGATTTACATTAAATATTTAGAAAACCTTCAACAAACCTATCTATCACAAGAATTCCATATTTTATAATGTGTACTTATGTATATATGTACTGCATGTATTTATGTTTATAAGCGCATTCTTCTTGATTCTCATTTTTTTAATAATTGAAGATCAAATCTCAAATGAAATATGAAACAGAAAATAAAAAAAGGAAACGGTCGCATCTGGGACTCGAACCCAGGACCTCTCGGACTATCCGAGACCAGCGCTCTTATTCACTTAGTTAATGCCACCCCATTGTTCTCTGTCATTTTTATCGAAATCGCATTTTAATTTAAGAACTGTTATCATCTTCAATTAAACACCATATATTTTTTGTTATCATCTTATATTAAATCCCATATATTTTTGGCTATCATCATTCTAAATTGACTACCAATTTTACCCGAATTTATTTGCATTCTAGATAGCGTCTCGGATATATCTATCCAATCTTTAATAAGGTTTATTCGCTTCAGTAAGCTAATCATCCAATTAAAAAACTAATTCTTATTTGTTTGTATTGTTATCATTATGTTCTTACAAATCGTCGTTCTGTTTAACTGAAATTCAATTGCTTCAAAATTCAAATCAATCTTTTTTGTAGTTTAATTAGTTTTTTTTATTACTAAATTCTCAAGGTCAGCGGCGAGACACAATCTCACCATAAGAGAGAAAGGAGTTTAGTTTCCTGGTGCTCCAATGAATTGTACATAATTTGATAAATATATATGTTATTTAATAAATAATGAAGTGTTTGTTGTAATAGGAATTTCATTTCTCCAGAGATAAATATACAAAAACTGGCCGTAAAAAGCAAGGATGCGCAGTGCCATCTCTGTGGGACTATAGATACTAATATGTTACATAATCTATTTGTCATTTTCATCATATTTAAAACAATCACTCTTAGAAATTATCTTCTTAAGACAGGCGTTTCACTCTGGGCAATGTGTCAGCATCAATATATGTTTATGCATATGTTTATTTATTTTATTTTATTTATTTATTTATTTACGGACCAATATCCGATTACACAAAACACGAAGTGAAGTAAACAAGAGTTACAGAAAAATAACAGCACATACATAATACAAGAATGAAGCAATGACAAAAAGAGGACAAAAATATACATTTGAGAGAACATTCAAGTCAAAGCCTGAACATGGTTTTAGTACAGTCCATGATTTTAGACATTCTAAATGGTAATCTTAGAAAAGTCATTAACACTGGTACCAAAAATGTCAAGGCCCTGACTTGAGTTAACAAATCTCGACATTCTGGACAGTGGAGAACGGTACCCATAATTAGTAGTGTTTATTGAGGAAAAGAATTCTTGATTTCTGAGTCTACGGCAAGGAATGTTGAACTGAATGACTTGCAATAAAGTAGGTGAGTCAATAACACAATTAATTATTTAAAAAATAATTAAATAAAAAATATTATTAAATACCTAACCCAAAAAAATACAAAGCTCTGAAAATTACACCAGGCATTTTCAGAAAGGGGGCCACTCCTATATCGTGGAATTATAATCGGTTAACCTTTACAAATATCATAAGACTAGGGAAAAAAATTAAGCAGGTTATAGTCGGGGGGCGCTGATGAAAAATATGATGAAAAGAGGGTGACGGCCCAAAAAGTTTGAGAACCTCTGCTCTACACGGATCTAAACTTGCATTAAATTTGCCGATTTTTCTTACAATCGTGAATCATACTGCACCTTTAATATTGCACATCTGTGACTAATGGATGGAAATAATTGTTTATGAATTTATCAATTACAGTGATTGTCTATTAATTTGAACGGAAACCATTCATAGGGTATCGGACGATCGCTTGATTTAATAACATAAATAATCGAAGAAAAAGCTGAGAATCTAATAAAAAGGTAAGATTTCAACCATAAAACGATCGAAGTTAATCTCATGGTTGAGCGTCATTCCATAGCATTATAAAAATAACAAAAATTATAGATATAATTCATAATTAATTACCAAGCGTTAAAACTCAAAAAAGTGGACTTACAGATACTGCCAGAGTGGTGTCCAGTATTGCCTTGATGAAAAACCGCCTTTCAGAATCATCGAAACGTTAATTTAAATGGCTTTATGCGTGTTTGGTGATCGGATCTAAATAGCCGCGTGCTTCCCAATCAAAGTATAAAGACAAACGAAAAAAATCGATGTGGGCGTGTTTCGGGGATCCAAAAGTCTAGCCATTCTTTAATTAAATTTCAAAAGCAACAAAATTATTTCATCATCATTTCAATTTTATCAAATGGAATGGAGATAAACGATGAAGGTAGTGTGAGCGAGACACGGCGCGTATGCACTAGACGTGGTGTACTTTCATTGGCTCTTTCGGGGTAAGAAACAAAAGGTGCTAAGTCAGTGGCTACAGTGAGTTTTCTTCCTAACGACGTGGAAGGCACTTCTATCTTCATTATCTATTCAGGGTTCACAAATCGCTTCTTCCATTTAAATTTTTTTTTTAAGATTTATTTGTAGAACTCCAGTTTACCTTAAAGTTTTTTTTTTTAATTTTAACTATAACTATTATTATTTTGTTTAAAAAACGGTTTAAATATTTTTTTAAAGTTCTACTATATACTAATTATTAAGTGTGCCAGCTGAAACAGTTTTATAATACCTTCGGAAGGCAAAACTTCTTCCTCATCTCCTTCCATTCGCCGCTACATCCAGCCTCGAGGCATATCTCAATAAGAATCGAGGACTTTATCGTTCTATTGGCTCCGAACAATGGCTCCCCATTTGGGACTTGAAATAAAAATTTATATTATTTTTTATACGTATTAAGGCGATTGTTTTTGGTTTGAAAATTTGATGGCCTAGAAAAATCATAGATGATTTATTTAGATACTGCAAATAAAATACACCTTGGCCTTTTGTTTAAAAGAGCTTTTTTGTGAGGCTTTTTATAAGCCTTGAAAAAAAATAAAGTAACGGACCTAAAAAAAATGTTTAAATCGCTAAATCTCCTACATACAAAACTTTTTTCCGATATTGTTGTATTGTTCATTGTGACAAATTAAGTTTTTTAGAATATGACTGTAAAACATTTTAATAATTATGCCTGGGCTTTAAAAAATTAAATAAAATACGCATTTTGATGATATTTTTTGTGTAAATTGAAACATGCGGTCGATGTTAAGCGGGAATTTCAACCTTTTTGCCACCTGCATAAGGAGTGCGTGATTTCGTTTGAATTTTAGGAAGTGGACGCCTTAATACTATTTCAACGTTTCCATGAAAATTCAACACGCGTATGAATCGGCACACTTTTTAAAAGTGACAAAAAGTCATTAAATGTACGAAATTTTTTTCATAATTTTGATGACTCACTTTTAATAAGTGTGCCGACTCCATGTACGTGTTGATTTATACTATCGCCATTTCAACAGCATACAATGGCGCCGCTTCGATCCAATTCTACTAAAGGTAATTATGTACTAAGAAGGTGGCTCGCTTATAGTACATAACGTTAAGTGGCAATTCAACTTTAATGGAGTGTGGCGAGCAGTGAGCAGTGAGCAGTGGATACTGGCTAGACTAGACTGGACTGTTCACTTTTTACAGCGGTTACGTTTCATTTTTACCTTCGTTTGCTTTAAATTCTTTACGATTATAACACGAAGTCTGAGATTATGTACGTTTGTTATGTATTGGGTATTATAATCGATTTCACCGTTCAAAACTGATCAAACGCTGAGATAAGTAAATAAAAACCCTTCGCCTAGGATTACAGTATTCAATTTAATTGAGGTGTTTTCAAACTCAGTAATAAGAAACTCCAGTGAAAAATATTGTGGTAAAAATATATATAAGTATATTCATACGGATCAACAAACGCCGATTCTGAATATAAAATTTTTATTATATATAAACAATATGTAGAATTTATAAATCGTTATTTAAAAGTTAATAAAAAATCACCTCATCAAAACAACCTGCTATGTTGGTACCATTGCATTATGAACATCTGACATCACGGGTTTCGTCGGTGCGTATTTTGGTTTTGGAATTGTATGGAAATTTTTATTTGTCCATTTTAAATGCGTATTTTTTTAGTTTTGGCGAAATTTAATATTTTGGGTGAATTGTTGTTCAACATTAAAAAATATTTATTATCAATGTTTAATCATTGAAGAAAATAGTATTAACATAACCTAAATGAAACATGAAAACGGAAAAAAAACAACAGAAAATAAAAAGATTTCTGTCGCATCTGGGACTCGAACCCAGGACCTCTGCCTATCCGGGGCAACCGCTTAATCAACTTATCTAAAAAGACCAGTTCAATTTATGTCATCTTCATCAATATCATATCTCAAATTCAAGATTGTCAATATTATTCTCCATTTTTATCGTTGGCAGCTATCTTGGTTTTAATTTTGGTCTGAAAGGCTTAAAGGTGGAACTACGTAAGTCAAGTTGCAGTTTTCACGGATCAACTACTAGTATACAATTAATAAAATAAATTTAAAACCTTTCACGTAAAATATATTTCACGTCTCATTGATCCCTCCGTGAAATCAAGCCACAAATGAAAACAACGGTTCTTATTATCTTATTATTTTATGACTTATTTCCTTCCGTTGCGTTGTCGAGAAGAAATCTCCGTCTATCGCGGTTCACAGTCCAAATGATATCGTTGCATTATTGGCGCTGTAAAAATAACAACACAATACACCTGATACAGCGAAATACGAAATATCCGAACAATGTAGGCTTGTAGACAGTCACTTGCAAACATAATGCTGCCCGCCGAGTTTGTGATGAGTCCTGTGTTAAGAAAAAACTGTTAACCGCTAAAAATCTTCTGCACTCCACAGAATAGGGTATCACAAACTATGGATACCGTTAAAAATATTTTAAGTTTATATATTTGATTCTGATAAAACGTACTAAAAATATGTAATTTTAATTTGTTCATTAATTATTATTGATTTTAAAAACGACCTAAAGCCGCACATTTCGAAACGGTTTGAACTGGCTAAAACGTCATTAATATGTAGATAACGCTACTGGCTGGAAAAACGACTGTCATCGACGTTGGTCGTCGTTATGTCAACAACGCCATATTCACGAACGTAAACGAATATGTCGTTTTTGCGGAAAATCAGAAAAGGCATAATTTAAATCGTAATAGAAAATTTATTCGTAAACATAAAAATGAAATTAAAATGTCATTCTAATAGTAATTATTTTTTTTCAATTCTTAATACCACAGCTATGGATATGAGTAATTGGTGAGCTAAAATTACGACCTTCTAATTTCTGTCTTAAGAGGATTTATTTTTGTATTAAATTATGAAATATAGTAAATTAAAGTGATCATTTTTCATGATTTGACAATTATTTTCGGGTTTACGGTATTAATTTTAATTATCATATTTGCCATGTAAATATGATTATATAAAATAAAAATCTTAAAAAAAGCGTTATTTCGGGTCGATATTTTAAGTTACCTACGGCAAATTATTGTTCCAACGTAAATTGGCTATTTTTAATTAAAATTTAGGTCCATTATAATGCTTATTTTTATGTTTTTTTTTAATTTTATGTTTCATTATATTTTCATAGCAGAAGGAGTAAATTTTTTTAACTCATTATTAGCCCCTAAACAATTGCTAAAGTTGCCTCTGAAATCGCGAAAATTCGATTTTTCTAATGACCTTTATTTTGCATGTTTCAAAAAAAATTATGGATTTCTAATATCACTGATGAAAATAAATATCATTAGGTTTAGGTTAGTATTTTGGCCCCAAATCCAAAAATCAGGCCGCGCAGCCGTTTCTCCTAAGATATCACGGATGTGCAGGTTCGTAAGAGTCAAGTCAAATTTCTAAATAAAATAATTTCCCAAGAAGTCATCAGTTACTCGGCCGACAGTACACGTACCTTGGTTCAGTAGCCCCGCTCCATGAGCCGCAAAAACTGCATGCATTTACCATTGCATAATAATCTACTGCTTCGGTCTACTTTTGTTCTCGGGCCGATTGTAAAAAGCGTTTTGAAAGTTAAAGAGCCAATAAACGGCGAGCGTACTATACCTATACTAGAAAAAATGCCATTACGAAATACAGTCGAAAATTCATATTTCTCAAAATATTATTTTACTACTAGTAGGAATTGAATAAACCTTCCTAAGATGATTACTGAAAACTATCGTTTCTACAAAATCAAGTAATTAAAAAAATATGGAAGTTGTACAAATAATTTTGATCATAGATTCTCTATTCTATGAGGCACTTATGGCCGTTCTTCCCAACTTTTCGAATGATCAATCTGTGTCACCGATCAGCCAAGTGTTTTGTTAAGTATTAGCTTTGTTTGCCTGTTTCCAAGTATTTTTCATCCTAAATTGCCTATTGAGATGCCCGCCCGCTATAAAATAGTATCCGCCCACTTTTATACACGATAAAATAGTAGCCGCCCACTTTTAAGATAATAGTGACATCAGAGTAAAAAATTGCAATGTAAAATTATCATAGATGAGTTAATTTTGTATTTATTATGAATACATGTCATTTGTTTTAAAAACTAAAACAAAAACTAACATTTTATACTCACAAACGCGCGTGTTAAAAATATGTTGAATATAAAGTGTTAACTTGACTTTTGATAATGCCGCGAAGCACAATATTAGTTTCGTACATTCGACATTTTCTATGTATGAAAAAACAAGGCAAAACGCAGTTTATAATTACTAAAATAAGTTCGGTTCTCTTCAGCTCTATTTAAAACTTACAAAAAATGTGTTTTGACATTCGAAAACAGAAATACATATTTGTCATTCAGTAATTGAATCGCATAAAAAAGATCATAAACTAATAATGACATTTCACATTTCGGTGACATTTGTTCACCCTGTTGACACTTTTTATAACTAGAAGAACTTTAATCCACAAAAATCGATATCCTTAATTGATCGTAAATTTGATCGAGAATTTCGTTGGGAAGAGCGTATTTGTACATTTGAGCAGGGTTGAGGCAAAATTCATTCACTCAGCCATTGCTCAGTAAGGTTGGGAAGAACGGCTGTTACAGTTGAAATATGTTATCCCAGCAATAAATGGTAACGTTTTCTTAATGGTTTTATAATGACGTGAATGCTATTGACTTATTTGGTTGTGTTATAATATTATGTCCCTCAGAACTTTATAATAAAATTGTTAAATTTGGTTTACACAAAAACAATTAATATATCCGATGAACTTAATTCTGGACTCAACTCGTGTTGATGAATTATCGTCTTTTTTTGTAGTAGAAACGACCCGTTCTCATGTGCAAATGTCATCCGTGTATAAATGCCGACTGTGCACTGGTACCGAAGGGATCAATGACGCTAGTTCCTCAAAGCATCTTCCATTAAAATACCGATAGAACAAGGACAGCATTCCCACCTGACGTCTGTGCTCCAAAGATTGCAATCCGTTTGTTAAGATAGGCAAATCTATCAAACGGAACGCCCGTTTCTGCAAAGAGTCAAAGGTTTTTTTTAGATATTTTGGGGCTCCCGGCCAGAGGTGGCTGCCAAATTCTACAGTGGGGCGCACTTGCGATTTGTACAGGGTCAGCAGTTGTGTACTATTAAAGTATCTGCGAGCTCTGTACAGTACACCCAGCTTCGGAGATGCTAACAAATTAATTAATCTACGGTAATCATCTAGGTTTTAAGATTCAGATTTAAGGTTAAGATTCCTGGCTTCCAAAGCCCTTGAAATATTTGGGAATTTCAGAAGAAAAAAAATATGAAGGTGAACCGAAAGAAAATATCTCCACGTAAAGGCCAACTGGCGGAGAAGGATTAAAATGTGAGTTAATTGATAAGATCTTAGAAATGATGAAATTAACATCTTCTAACCGTCTCCAATCAATTCAAGTTCATTAACGAAGGTTTCAACTAAGAATAAGTACCGCGCAATTAATGTTTACTGCATATAACTAGATATTATGACGACATTAATTATTATCGTTGGATGCTGCATCTTAAAATGCTTTAAATCTCCTTCCAAGTTGAGTTGTAACGATTTTGCAGCCATTGACACTAGGTAGGTACTTAAGAAAAGACACTTATCTACTGATTGATGCATTAAGTTCAATGCAATTAATTTAAATTACAAACCATTCATTGTAAATATGTTTATTTTATGTAATGATACCTAATTATTTACGTTCTCTCACGACTTTTTATTATTATTTTATCTATTCTTATATGTTAATATTTTCACTATACCTATATTGTACCCGATGAAGAAACCATTGGTTTTGAAACATGTAGATATTCATTAATTAAAAAAGTGGTTTAAACAAACATTTTTTTAATACATAAATAAAATTATTTTAAAATTAAATTCAAACAATCGAACATTTGTCAACGGTTGACATTTGTCACGTGGGAACGGGACGTTTGTACGACTCGTTCTTGAGTTCAACAGCACAGCTGTGGAACGATTTACCGGCCTCTGTGTTTCCTACATCCTACAACATGGGTCTCTTCAAGACCCATGTTGTATGATGTATGTTTTGTAATACGTCTCTTCAAGACCCATGTGCACTCCTTTCTCTCCTCAAAAAGACCCTACACACAGCATTCTCGAAGATGACATAGGCCCCAAGAGAAATTATTTTCCCCGAGACCTCCTGTGTCCAGTTAAAATAAAAATAATAACAAAAAAACAAACAAGCAAACAAAACAAAAGGATAAGTAACTTAACGTTCCATTTTTTGTAGCCAAAAATTTGCAAATACTCTTAGTAAATTGAAAATTTTCTTTAAATAACATTGACATTCGACCAAAAAATGCATAAAAAATACTTCATCTTGAAAATCAACTACCATCCATTACTTTACTGCAGACAATCTCGGAGCAGATGTAAGTCTTGCCAATATTGAGATAACATTTTTCTAATTCATTTACAAAGTCTTAGCACGTTCAATTATTAAGTCGTCACGCATTCTCCCTCTGAAAGAGAAGTCAGCAAATAGAAAACGTAGATTCTTGTTTCAATATTTGCTGAAACTCGCAAGACGTCGATACGTCACCACAGCATCCGAGAGATCGGTGTACCAGGCTCTCAGATTGTATGCTAATTTTTTTCACACTCCTTCAGTCGCCGCTTTCTAATATCGACAGAAAAAATCTCATCTTTGACAGACGAGAGTTGAAATATTAAATTGTGAATAATTTTGCCTTGTTTGGAGAGAAATCTACTATCGAACAGAATCGGGTAAAATTAATATAAACAATGTTTTGTAAGACAAGAATTTTTGTCGTTTGTTGTTGGTGTTTACTGTTAAGTAACCATCGTGCCTTTGCCATGCAAATTCTAGGTTTTGTAATACGTAAAACGAGACTTTTTCATAATAATGAGTCAATAAAACTCTTTTACTGCTCCCCTGTGAGATCGCAGCTAGAGTATGCATCTCCTATATATATATTTTTTATATGAATACCGCACAAGAGTACCAACTGCTCCCAACCATCTGTAGCCAGTGAGACTATAGGATCCCAAATTGGGAAATGTTGTGAGGCTGAAGGTATTGAGGAGGGGAAGGAGAAAGGGAAGACGAAGGTGGGAAAATACCTGGCTATTCAGATCTGGTCACCAAACACGGCTAAAAGCCATTTTAAGCAACGTTCCAATTCTGAATGGTGGTCTTTCACCAGGGCGATATTTAAGAGTATCTCCCACTCTGTAACGTGCGCAAATATACTATATATTATTTTTAAATTATTTTTTTTTTTGAAAAAGCAAAAATTAATTAAATAAAATTTACTAGCGCACGCCGGGATTTGAACCCGCGACCTTCGGATTCGTAGTCGAGAGCCTTAACCCCGACCGTGAAGACCGTCCTGTACGGTCTCCTATATGAACTTGTATCTTACACCGTTTGGGGAACGTACAAAGGAGGTTTCTTGGATTTGTTGAATATAAGTTGAAATAACCTGTAAATGATATCTGCTTCAAAATATTAATGTATAATCTGAAAAAATACCGATACTTTCTACCCGGAGAACGATTAATGATATTTTTATAATTTTTCATTAATTTATAGACGGTCCTCAAATGTTTAGTGCTATAAATATCCGTGTCCCTATTAGGTCTACTATACTCCACCATATTTTCCACTGTGACAACCACAGCACAATCTATTCATGTAACTCACCAATAGGGCGTCTTCACCTAACTGCCAATACCTATACATACCCTATCAACATATTTCAAACCTGTCCATCCTCCATCAAAAAAATGTTTGTTCTGTGTATATCTGATATGTAAAATGAGGTTGATAGTATTATTTTTGTAATGTTAACTATCTAATTTGCCTACTCCAATTCTACCCTATTGTTGTACGACATGTATTTTGCTTATAAAAGTCCTACCAAAGTTCAATAAAAAAATATTTAAAAGGCGGAGAGGATGCAACCTCACATTACCATGTCGTAATACATGCTCCTTGGATACTGTAAAAATATACATACTCTAGTATCTGTTAATTGTTTTTGTGTTTAATTTGTAGAACTCCGTTAATTTATTTATTTTAAAGTTAATGTAAATCAAATTTAATAATGTTATTATTAAGTTCTGCGAGTATTATTAGTTTTTTTTTTATTATTGTGACAGCTGTTTCAGCGTTCAAGGGCATTTTCGAACTGCTGTTAATCCACATTGAGGCGAATTATTTTTACGATTTTATTTACTCCCATCCCATTCTATTTTGGACTAGTTTTTTTTTAAATAATGAAATATTATCGGTGAAATCGATTTAGATAGAAAATAATTAAAATTCTCTATTGTGTGAGGTTTTTACAATTATAATGTGTATACCCGTACTTAAATGGTAATGTTTTCTTAATTGATTTATTGTTTTGATAATGTGAACATACTGAGAAGCGGTGAATATTTATTTTCCTTTAATTAATATTATTAATTAATGTTATATTAGGATCATTTGTTCGTTTATTAATTTCTAATTGTCCAAGTAAATTTTAAAGTATTAAAAAGTATTTGAATTACTTAATTGTATCATGTATGGACGTCCCTTATTTCTTCGTTCAGCCCCTTTCTCCTGACAAATTCTCCTTGGTATGCATCTCTTTCTCAATCCATACCATCTAAGCCTCCCTTCCTCAATATTTTTCAATGACTATGCAACCTTTTTGGATTTTCTCATTCATAAAACGCTAATTCATGGTTTAACCACATAAACAGTATGCAGTCTGATTTCGTCTTTCCTAGTCTACCCCTAACTGCTACACATCAACATGTTTCAGAATTCGATTGTGGAGTGCTAGCCTTGCCTCTGTTGACCCTTTTTCGTCACTACTTTATTCAGTCCTCAATTAAATGATGATCCTACATTTACACTTTTGTCAATGTCCTTCTCTTCTCAGTCTTTCCGTATCTCACAACATAATTTATAATAATACAATGTTGGACATCGTTTATTTACTCCACGGATTCAACGTTCACAACTATATTACAATGTACTGATTTTCGTCTGATAATGATCAATTATCACCTTATCGGTTTTAATTCGACACTCATCAATTCTCAAGGTCAACGAACTGTGGTTCTGCTAGCCTTAAGAAGCTTAACTAACGAGGAAAGCGTTTCATTAGAGACCTTTGACGGCCTCCATGGTCGAGGGGTAAGGCTCTCGACTACGAATCCGAAGGTCGCGGGTTCAAATCCCGGCGTGCGCAAGTAAATTTTATTTAATTAATTTGTTCTGTTTCAAAACTAATTAATTTAAAAATAATATATAGTATATTTGTAAACGTTCCAGAGTGGAAGATACTCTCAGTATCGCCCTGTTGAAAGACCACCATTCAGAATTGAAACGTTGCTTTAAATGGCTTTTAGCCGTGTTTGGTGACCACATCTGAATAGCCAGGAATTTTTCTACCTTCCTTCTCCACTTCTCCTTCCCCTCCCCTATACCTTCAGCCTTACAACATTCCCCAATTGGGGTGACATAGTCTCACTGGCTCCAGACGGTTGGGAGCAATTGGGACCCTTGTGCGGTATTCATATTAAAAAAGACCTGTTAAAATAGAAGTTCGAAATGGCTGTAAGAAAACAGATGAAATTTTTGTTGGTAATGCTACAGAAATTCAGCAAAACCGAACTTCGAAATGACATTCTAGATAAACATACGAATTTTTGGTTTACAGAGGTACAACAATTTAAAAAGTTTTGATTAATAACATTGTGTAATTATTCAAGCACATGGATTTTGGTAAGCATGACGCGAAATGTTTTTTTTTTTTATTAAAAGAGGGTGAAACAAAAAGAAATGATTTCGGTATATTATTAAAGCGACAATACATTTAAGAAGCACATACAATAATTATTTACCAGTCATTATTTACGAAATTCTAAGCATCGTCGAAGGTTACTTATTAGCGGAATCTCGGGGTCATTATTTCAGGTATGATTAATTCTTTGTAATTGTTCCATAAATATTCAGCTCGCATTCGATGTCGATTGTAACAAAGCAATAATATGACGTCAAATCCTTGATTAAACCAGTAGTTGCAAGCAATCAACATTTTCCTTAGTAAGCCACATTAATCAAAGGCTGACAATATTTTTCTTCTACCGGCAAATTCTTAAAGAATGAGTGCTCGTTGTCGGTATTTGTTTACACAGAACAAAACAAATCATGTTTCTAAGAGTGTTATTTTGCCATTAAAGGGAACGTGGTAATCAGAAGCTATTGGTATAACAAATGTATGGGTATCGCTATTACTCAAAGTATTTCTTCCACCAAGGCTTTCGGAGCACGCTGTTATGAAGGTGCTATAAAGTTACAGGTAGTATTACTTAAACCTGTTGCTGTTAATCGTAACCACACCAGCGTTCTTCCACCAAACCTTTCTGAACAAGCATTAATCAAGTCTCCATGTTTCTAAAAAAGCGTTTCTGCCATTGATGTTAGTCCAAGATAGACTGACATTCTTCCACCGAGGCTTTTTGAGTTAGCAGAAATCAAGTACTATTAATTAGTCGGTTTCTAACGAAGCGGTTTTTCCGTTGCTGTTAGACTAATCCAGCTCAGCGTTCTTCCATCAAGGGTTTCAGAGAAAGCAGTCATCGTGTGATATTAACGTACCTAACATATTTTGATCCAACCATAAATTTCTGAATAAGCCCTTCGCGGTTTCTGTTAGTAATATATAAACCAGCATTCTTCCACCAAGGCTTTCTAAACAAGCGTTGTTTCCAAACAAGCGCTTGTGCCGTTGTTGACCAAACCAGACCAACACATTTCCAAGACTTTTTGAGCAAGCAGTATTGAAATGCTATTCAATAGCCCATTTCTAAACAGGCGCCTTTGCTGTTAATTTTATTCCAAGATAAAGCAACGTTCTTCCACCTTGCCTTTCTTAATGAACAGTAATTAAGTCCTGTTTATTAGTCTGTTTCTAAACAAGCGCTTTTGCCGTGAATTTTAGCGTTCTTCCACCAAGCCTTTTTGATCAAGCAGTAATCGAGTCATGTTCATTAGTCTGTTTCCAAACAAGCGCTTTTGCTGTTGCTGTTGCTGTTAGTCTAAGCCAGATCAGCGTTCTTCCACCAAGGCCTTCTGAGCAAGCAGTAATCAAGTGCCATTATTTACCTAGAACGCGATAGCCACTCCGAGTATGAAACAACTCCCGGGGCGGGCACCCGCACGGAGTGGCCCTGCATGGTCACCCCCGAGGAGGCCCTCGGGTAGATGTAACGGTCGCCGAACGAGACACTGAAGGATAGGAGAAAGGAGGTTTAGACATCCAGAAAGACACATGGATTTGAAAGTGGAGTGTGTCGTGTTGAAGTGAAATGTCTGGTCGTGTCGAGGGCTTAAAAATATTTCATCTCTCGTGTCCCAATATACGCCATGTCTGGTTCAATAGCATTATTGGTTGAAGTTCATGTTTTGTATTGATTGATGGCAATAGTAAACATAGGAAGAAGAAGGAGGACACATGGATTTGATAGTAGAGTATGTCGTGTTGAAGTGATATGTCTGGTCGTGTCGTCTTCTTTAATTGTTACCGAATAAATTACTGAAATACCTGCTCAAAATTGGTAAAAATAGTTTACCTTACAGTTGTGTTTTTCGAATGTTGTACTTATGGATATATTGTGTAAAGTTTTAAATATTTCAAAGATGCCAATGGCATACCCTAGGAGGCCCTTTGGTAAATGTAACAATCGCTAAATGAGATATTCACGGATAGGAGAAGGAATATAAGAGATTTAAATATTAGAATCAGAAGTGCAAATATCCAGAAAGACACGAGAACCTGAACGTTGAGTAAGTCATGTTGACGTGAAAGTCTGGTTGTGTCATGTCTTTTGTTTTTTTGCAGAATAAAATACGTAGGTACCCACCCCTACGACGTTAAGACAGACTCGGATAATCGAAACTACTCATGAAATGTGGCAATTTCTCAAATATCTAATCACGGCACATCTTTGAAATTTTAGAAGAGTAGAACAGTTATCGAAATTCCGAACTGTCTATTATGTTGTTTGACTTTAAGCGTACCTGTAGGTAGAGTTATGTCCTATTATAATAATAATAACAGCTCATTTATGTAGCGTGATTTTGTGATAGTTCGCCTCAAGTGCCAGACTGTTCCAAACATTAAATCAAGAAGGAGAAAAAATTGCAAGTTAAACAACGCAAGTGTGATCGTATTCTAAAACGCTGTGGTGTACGATGGTGTATGTTCAGGTCGGTACATAATTTGGAAAGTCACAAGGACGAATGAAAGGTATGAACTTAAAATATTCAAGAGTGTTTGTGTAGGTAGTGAATCATTGAACAACTGAATCATAGAAGAAAGTTACAAATCCCACAAAGGATTACATCACTGGGAAAAGTTTCAATGTATTTAGTTGCAGTGGATGAATTTTGTATTCATTTAGTGCAATGATTCCCAACGTAGACAATATCGCCCGCCAGTGGGCGATTTAAGTCAATTTTGGAGCGATCGAGATCTAAAAGTGCTTTGTAGGGCGATTTTATAATATGATTTTGGACGATAGGCATACTTTCAGCATTTACTTTATTATAACATTGTAGATAATTCAGCACTTTTTTTGTTGAGATCTACATTTGTAATATGACTTTCCGTACAAAAAGAATTGAGGACATTTATTGCTTTATTTGGAGGCTTGAGGGATCCGAGCCTGCCGTAGGAGTGCTAGCTTGCCACCCCTAACTACATATTGAAAGATGGATTAAATACCAGCGCTGGAAGGAATGAGAGAGGGCACCCGGAATGAGACAATCAAAAGTAATCACAAACGGACCTAACACCAGACGAACCAGCCAACTACTCAATATGGGCAGAAATTCACTGAGGGAACTGGGGGACACTGTCACTTCAGGAGATACATGCAGCTATTGAGAGTGGAAAACACCAATATATGTAGGAAATGTGAAGAGGATGAAGAGTCTCTAATTCACCTGTGGTGCCAATGTCCCGCCTTGATTGGAAGAAGACTCAACTACCTGGAAAGACATTTTGTGGAACCAAGAGACATAGCCGAATATCCAATGACAACCCTGGTGAACTTTATCAAAGGAACCGGATTACTGTCAAAAGAATAAGGTAAAATAAGAGATCGCACAATGAGTTAGTGCTCATGGGAGCAATGCAAACTGTCTCCGTATCATTAAATAAAATTTATTAATTTGTCCTGAGCCTAATAAGTTTTCTTTTGCACGCGCTATGATTTGATTTGAAAAATGTTGGGAACCTAGAACATTGGTAACAAAACCGTAGATTGTATTGTCGGCAGCCTGTTTGAAGTATACATATGGTAATTTGTCTTACGGTATTGGGTTTGAGACCGGGTACACGCAGCGATATTTTTTTATGAATTTCAATTTTCTGTGCTTGATTTTAGAATGGTTATTATTACTGTTGCGATCGTGTCTTGTAAGCCCTAGTTAGGTAAATTTCCCTTGTTTCGGGTGAAAAATCATCAAACTGAAAATCTGTTTCACAAGCTGTCTGGGGCCTAGAAACCGAAAAGGCTATGTAAATTGAAAACATTAGTTTTATTTTAAATCGATCACACCTCTAAGGATTATATGTTTGTTTCTGAAACAGCAAAAACTCCCGAACGGTAAGCGCTGGAATCATGATATTTGCACTTTATTGTCTAAAATGTATAGGTCAACGCAACAATTTAAGCTCGAAACGTAATTTTAGTTATCTGACTCCAGACCTCATGGTTGAGTATTCAGATCACGTTGGGGTCACCATTTATAGGTGTCAATGTAAGATAAATAAACAACACTGTTTATGTCACGTACTGGTATTATTGATATTAACATTAGCACTGTAGCTTCTACCCGCTGAACTGGTCACTAAGATTAACTATTTTGACAGCCGTCAAACGCCTGAAATACGGCGACACAAGTGACATAGACAGTTCCTACGTGGTCGCTGGTTTCTCCTAATAGCATTATTCTATTAATTTGTTCGGCTATATTAGATATCTCCTTTTTTTCAATTCAATTCACATTATTTGTTCTAATTTACATTGTTTAAATTGAATAATTAAGCCATTGGTGAGTCTATCCTAACAAAAGCTCCTTGGATTAATCCAATATAATTAAAAATAAATACACTCAACTTATCGGAATCTTAAAATGGTGGCCCCGCAATGATTCTAAAAGCGCCATATTTAATTATGGTGTTTATATATGAATGTGGAAGCGATCACGAGAGCTCTATTCGAAATGGCAATCGGGAAAGGAATGTTTCTCTTTCAGTTGACAGCAGATTCTACGTTTATTTCTCATTGGTTGACGCACCGCCAAAAGCAAGCTCCAATGTTCGTGCTGCTTTTTAGGCTTGCCACAAAATAGGCGTTTGAACTATCAAATCATTGGATATCACATTTTTTTATTAGGAAATGTTTATTTACCAATGTGAGAAACTTACAATGAATTTACAACTTTCAAAATTTGTGGTTCAAATAAATATTTTATAAGTTCTGCTGCGTAATTATTATTACGCGTGACAGCTGTTTCGCCTTCCGAATGCATTATCAAACTGTGGTGAAGCCACTTACAGATGATCTTTTTATATTATTTCTATATAGGTGCTTATAATGAAACTCATAAAATGTTTTAATTTAAAGTTTGTAAATTGGCGGTTATTTGGTTATTACACTGTAAATTATAGCTGTTTGATAAAGCATTACTACTTATGGCTCATAAACTATTGAACGGTGTATTAGCAATACCTGACATCCTGGCTGAAATAGGATTTTATGTCCCTGATAATTTCACGCGAGGCCGCCAACACAGGCTTCTGTTTCTTCCCAGGTGCAGAACTAACTTACCAATGGTGATGCCTCTGGGAAGACTTACTAGGTTAATTAACTGCCTCGCAGGAAATGTGGATATTTTTCACATGACCTACAATAATTTTAAGCACGAACTTATTATGTTATAACATTATGTTCCTACTTATAACTCTTTGTAGCTATTTTTGTTTTACCTCTGTGTTATATAATTGTGCTAACTATATTTCTGTAATTTTTTATCGGTTTTGCATTGTATTGGTATTTATAACTGTTTTTGCAAAATAAAATAAATAAATAAATAAATAAATAATAAATAAAGTTTTTCTACTGAAAGATTATAATATATGTTGTTTAAATTTGACTAAATATCGTTAGGATGGTCATCATTGGTGTTTCCAAATTAATATTCATTTGGAATGAAGGGTTTTTTTTTCCTAAATAATTGTACTTGTTTTTAATGGTCAACAAAATCAAAAATCAACAAGATTCTTTAAAGATGACCCTGTCGATTGGAAAAGAGGAAGAGGTGGTGCCCACAGATAAGATGGACTGACTGACAAGCTATAAATTGCTGTCAGAACCAGCATTACTGGAGACATTCGAATGAGGTCTATAATTAAAGCCGTCAGAAGGCTTAAGAATTTTACACCACCTCAGGCCCCAGACATAAAACAAAGAATACATACTAGAGGTGCCTTATACGTAGATTTAAATGGAAGACGGTGCGCTTTCAACTTAGCATTGTTTGGTTATGGGCCCAAGAGAGCCAATGAAAATACAGTACTCTATCTCGCCTGATCTTCCTGCACTGTATATTGCCATTCCATTTGATCGAAATGAAATGATGATGAAAAAAAAATTTTGAAATTTAAGGTACAGACTTTTTTTATCACGAAACACGGCCAAATCGCTTTTTTAACATTCTTTTCTTTCTTTTGTGACCCCAGATTTCTAAGCGGACTAGTTACCAATCGCTCTGCGCAGCGATACGAGTGAAATATTCCACTATCTAACAAATTTTCAAATGTCATTTTTGGGACTATATTTCTCATCCTATATATATCCAAAATATTGCATGAATGATAAGGTAATTGATTTATAATACCAATAATTTCAGACAAAAGAAGTAGCCTCTTTATAAAATGAAACCAAAATCCAACGTCTGACGTGGCATATCACGATGCAGTGGAACCATTATTACCAGAACCCGCTAGCTGAAACCAAATCTGTAATCATAAAGCAATATTGTGTTGGAGACGAAATTAATAATTTTAGAAGAAGTGAACGTCTAAGAATAGACCAGTAATAACGGGTATTGGGTTAAACACCGAAGCCAGGTTGAAGGTCGTTCCGTAAGTGAAATGAAGCAAAACACTTCATTAGATTTATTTTTCGACGAAGTGAAATACATATATATTACTTATAATGAACCATTGAGGTAAATAAAAGAGTCTACGTGTCTGGTCCGGAGTATTTGAGTTGCCGGTGCTTCAAGTGCTTCTTGAGTTTTTTAACATTAAAAAGCAAAATTACACGAATATTGATTGTGGCGAAACCGATTAAAGGTTATATCATTAATTTTTCATCCTTTCCAGAACGACTTGTCCAGTCGTGTAGGCATTTTGTAGTTATCATTGGAGATCCATACCCGCCGAGCGCTTGTAATCGATTGAAGCTGGTGTTATCTCTATGATGCCAATTGGCCGCATGTTGTCCATATTGCGAACGCCGATATTTGTTCCATTTGTATAAATGTTATGAACATCTTGTTTTTGTTGACAACATGGAAATAGACAGAAAAATCCATTTGAGTTAAGGTAGCAGACATATACTCGTATTTTAGAAGCAAATGGAGATATGACACGGAAGCGTGTCGACTGTTACCGAGCTATGACCAAACTGCACGGACTATAAAAACGGCGGAGCCAATAAAAGTTATGCGTTTGGTGTGCAGGTAGAAACAGAGGCGCGGCGCCGCTATGCGTAGATGCGATATACAGTAGAATGAGTGAGAACCATTCATTGGATTACCAACACCTCTGCCGTAGGTCATTCCAAATGGTTTTTCTACGTTTGGTGAATTAGCAGGGGTGCCCGGTTTCATAGGGTGAGATTTGTCCAAACTTTAGCTATCCACCAATCAGAAGAAGAAGGTTGAGACATACCCCTTGCCCTCTCTAGCCTAACTTTCTTGACCTGTCGCTTTTCACAGAAATGAATTAATACGTCCGTTTCTCTTAGACACGCTGACCCCTAGATTCCTATCCACCCTTAATACCTCTTTCCCACAACTTCCTCTTCTTCGTTTCCTTAAAAAGACCTTCTGCACATTTTTTTTTATAATTACTAATAACGGTTCATGACACATCGTCATTTTTTTTACATATATATAATTTGATCCTCGATAAAATTGTAGAATATTTTATTAAAAATCGATCGAAAACACATTACTCCCATAAAATAAGTGCAGATGGGACGTGTATAAAACATAAAATAAAATTTTGTATCATATAACTCTTTGAACCTTAATTAACATGTTCACAAAGATGAATTTTGCATAACATTTTTTTTCTTCACATCACAACGTTAACAGTTTGCGCTTTTTTTACCATACCATAAACCTAATGCCTAACGAGAATAGTTTGCAAATCCGGCAGAAGCGAAATTCTGGACACTTATAAAAAAGTGTAATTTGAATACAATACTTCATGAAAATATCCGATCCTGGCTTAGTGGATTCTTCATCATCAAGGAATGATTAAATCTCTCACTGATTTAGAAGAAGCTCTTTTGAATTATGTAAATGGTAAACATGTTTCACTTTAATCCTAAAATGTCAAATTATATATCCATTCAACTAAATAATACTCTAGTGGTGTTAATAATTATTTACGTTCTCAGTGGACAGTTTTATGACTCGTTTATGTTAATACACTTTTAAAATATTTTGGATTAATTTAATGAAAGTCCTAACAGAGCCGGTGCGAAGTTTTTTTTTTTTTTTACATGAATACCGCACAAGAGTCCCAACTGCTCCCAACCGTCTGGAGCCAGTGAGACTATGGCATTCCCAATTGGGGAATGTTGTGAGGCTGGAGGTATTGGGGGGGAAGGAGAAGGGGAAGGGAAGGGGAAGGGGGGAAGGGAAGGGAAGGGAAGGGGAAGGGGAAGGGGAAGGAAGGAAGGGGAAGGGGAAGGGAAGGGAAGGGAAGGAAGGGGAAGGAAGGAAGGAAGGGGAAGGAAGGAAGGGAAGGAAGGAAGGAAGGAAGGGAAGAAGGAGGGGAAGGGAAGGGGAAGGGGAAGGAAGGGAAGGGAAGGGGAAGGGGAAGGGGAAGGAAGGAAGGGGAAGGAAGGAAGGAAGGGGAAGGAGGGGAAGGGAAGGAAGGGGAAAAGGAAGGAAGGAAGGGGAAGGGAGGGGAAAGGAGAAGGGGTAGAGGGAGGTGGGGAACACCTGGCTATTCAGATCAGGTCACCAAACACGGCTAAAAGCCATTTCAAGCAACGTTTCAATTCTGAATGGTGGTCTTTCACCAGGGCGATACTGAGAGTATCTTCCACTCTGGAACGTGCGCAAATATGTTATATATTATTTTTAAATTAATTAATTGTGAAAAAATACAAATTAATTAAATAAAATTTACTTGCGCACGCCGGGATTTGAACCCGCGACCTTCGGATTCGTAGTCGAGAGCCTTACCCCTCGACCATGGAGGCCGTCAAAACACTAGTTTTTTGATGTTTTGAAACGGTCAACAATTGGGGGATTGTGGATGCATAGTCTCACTGGCTTCAGACAGTCGGGAACAGATGGGACTCTCGTGTGGTATTATACACAATTTAAAACAAAACCTATTTTTAAAACGTGCCTTAAAAATTCAAGAACTACAATCAACATTTAGAAATTTGCGTAGCATTTTATCCCTCCGTATTGTAAATGGGTGTTTTAGAAATGTAAAAATTGTATACAAGTATTTCATATTTTGAGAGAAGAATAGACCAAAATCACACAAGAAATTGTTGTACAGCCACAAGCTGCAATAAATTCTTTGAAGACCCATCAAAAACACAGTAAGGACATGTAACAGAGGACGAATGATAGCTGACCACCAAAGTGGCTTCTTTATAATAATCCCTTTAATCTAGGGGGGTAAGGAACTAATTCATAAATGGAGGCGACTAGTGTGGAAGCCAACACCTCATCCTTATTAGTAAAGAGCTGAAGGGAGACGGCAAAAGACCGGCAGAAGTCATGGCGGCCAGGACACTCTAAGGGTTCTTCGTATTAGAGAGGAGAGTTATTTATGGTCAAAGTGAGATGCTGAGGTTATCCAGCCAGTCGACGGCATCGGGAGTCACTTGGTTCAGCACAAATGTGCCATAGGGAAACTTATAAAGGGGACATTCTTCTACCATGTGTTTTGTTGTTTGAATATGTCCACATTCACACAAATGAGAATGTTTAGGCCTCATTTGCACATCGTATACGCACAGCGATTGTATTCAATTCAACGCGATAAAATGGAATATCGGCAGATCGTTTTATTTTTCTAGAACGATAGTCGAAAGTGAATTTTTTGACCGCCGATTTGGGCGTTTTTGGATTTTGTCCTAGTCTTGTCCAAGCTTTACATTCTAACCCAACTAATTACAAATTAGACAAATGCGGACATTTAAAAAAAAGTCCTTTGTCATTATTTGGTTTAGAAATTTATAGTGATAATTGGCTGCGCCAGCTGTGATAACTGACTGGGCCAACTGAGATGACTACGCCAAGGTACTGTGACGTATCGTCATCTTCAATAATTATCTGGGGTTGTGTGGTGATGAATCAGACTCGTATGTTGGCAGGTTTGGCATAATTATCATTGTCGCAATCGAGGTTTGAAGAAGAACGAGACAACCATTAATTCGCTTACATACTTCCAAAAGTCAAGCTGTCTCTGTTATATTCGATATCCTTTCATACTCTTGGACATTCGTTCACCACATTTATTTGCGCTTTATTGAACGACAAAGATACCAGTGCATAATCTCCCAAAACAAAGTGAACAACCACTGTAAAAACTGTGTCACTTTCGTACTGTCATTGTCTGTTTCGACTATGTTACTTGTTAAGAATATCAAGCAATTTTGCACAATCCACCAAATAAAATGTGTGAAACATACCCAACGAATAATGGCTTGACCCAGATGCAGAGGATCGTCTTCTCAAAGAGTGTTATTTTCGCATTTCAACAGACTTCACTTTTAGATCTTCAGTTGCATGCAGGTAATGTTATGTAAGTATTGGAATTTGAAGCGGATTTCACGGCGGTAAAATTGCCGATAGATGTTTCGTGGATCACGCGATGACGAGGTGATTTGAATGTTTATTCGTATCTGATATCCAAGATAAAAATGTAAATCACTTTCTATCAGATTAAAAGGTCGGAGAAAGGTATCATTGATGATAAGATGCCCGCGCTGGCTGATTCTTTGGTTATACTGTAAGAAGAGGCGAAAAGTTTGGATAAGATAGTTATAGTGAAAAGGAAAGGGAAATTAGGGTTAATTTATGTACTGATAATTTTTGCTGTTATCATTATGTTGATGGTTGTCCAGTCTCTCTTCATTATCACCTGTCATTCAAGATAATTATAGTATTTTGACTACTATTAAGCCATTCCAATATCATAGTAAAACCTTAATATAAATTGCCATACCAAAGGCAAAAACATAACATAAAATATTTATTCTACAAACTCTGAAATACATTAATTGTGTTTAATTAGTAGAACTCCATTTATTTTTTTTTTTAAATTTAATCGAGATCAAATTTAATAATGTTATTATTTATTTCTGCAAGTATTTTTAGTTTTTATTATTGTGACGGCTGTTTCGGTTTTCAAGGCCATTTTCAAACTGCGGTTAATCCATTTAAAAATGTGTATATACTTGGTTGCTGTTACATTACTTGAATAATATTATATTCATTAATTGATAAACTAAAGTTCTTTAAAACTTAAGACAAGAAAATATAATAAAAAAACAGTAATTATTGAATGAAACACTAGTATATATTGATTAACTTGGCGGGTTTGCGATAAGCCGACGTAGCTCAACGGTAGAGCATCTGACCGGACATTAGAAGGGTGCGGGTTCGAGTCCTGCCGGCGACATTTATCTTTGCTCGGAAGGTTTTTTCAATTTGGATGAGTGTTTTAGATTAATAATTCTTGTTTATAAAAATAATAATATTATATTCAATTACTGATATTATGTACGTATATAACGCACACACAGGCAGCGCCTATGTGGGTTCCCATTTATATATTATTATTATTATTTAAAATTAAACATTTGGTATATGCCACCTTTGGTAAAACTATAAATAAAGGGGAAGAAATCATTTCTCTGTTTTGAATATCAACCAGTTTTGAAACAATCTGAGTGTTACTTCCTCTCGTAATTTCTCAATCTGTATCATAGTCCATAGTCCCATAAATCCTGTAATCCACGCACCACGCTGCAAGCACGATATGCGTGTGTTACTATTACACCACCCAAGAACACGCCTTTGTGTAATCGTGTGGCAACCGTTTAGCCAGTTTGTTACCGTTCCGGTCTAATTTGATCGGTAATGGCCTGAGTCTGCTCCATCTGCAGTCTACTATAGAAATCAAACGTGAAACCAATCACGTTCAAAACAATAAACGCACTATCGAGGTTTTACTGGCTCCGCTGCATTCCGATGATAAAAGTGCAGGTAAAGCTGAAAGTGGTGAAAATGTTTCCACCTAATTTGACGAGCAAACGTTGTTGCATGATTGCACAGATTTGTAGATTTTATTTTTGTTTCCAAACATTGTTTTGTTTCCAAAGTGTTGTTTATATGCATGATTTACGGCGTATTGCGTGAAACTTGAAAATTAAATGCAAGAAATCTAGCTAATTTATTTTGAAAAGATGTTTATATAAAAAAAGTTTTATGTAAAATCCACCGAGGACTTACAGGTAGTCTTTGATTTCAATTTAACGTTTTCAGACTATATATTGCAGAATGGTTAGTTATAAACCGAGAACTCCAATCTGAAGAATCTTATGGTCACTGGCAAAGTGGAAGGCAAAAGAAGTAGAGGAAAGTCACTGTGTTCGTTGGAGTGACCAAATTTCGCAGGCGTCCAGAACGTCGGTATCAAGATCGCGAGGAGTGGAGGAGCCTTTTAAACGAGGACGATTGATTTGGGCGTCACGATCCTCAGCAATGAGGAAGTGACTCAAGAAGAAGAATTGCTGTTTACAAAACCCGAAGTCATGACTTCTATGTTCAACTGCATCATACAGTTGTAGCTAGAGTACGCTTCTGCTGTGTTGCCCCCAAACCAGAAAGAAAATTGAGATATTGGAACAAAAATAACATTCATTACGAAAATTTGCTCTTTGATACGCGCTACCAAAGTCTCCAGTCTAGAAGGACCCACTCCTTGCAGTAACAGCGTACAATACTATGGATAATTTTATAGATACCTCCGGGAGTGCTATAAGTTCTTTGTACAAAATCTATAACTTTGAAACAAATTCTATGCATACTACATGGCAGAACAAACGTGTTGGCTCAGCACAACATGATACGGTGTATGGAGCTGCTAAATAATATTTCTCTTAATATCTTTACATAAACCTTGAAGGTTTAAAGGGACATGCAAATTATGTCTTTTAATTTATGTCATTCAGATTAACTTTTATGTCGAAGTGTAGTTTTCTATATTTTTCTTATTCGTGTTTATAGTAAATGAACACAGTCTGTTACACAATTTAAAAAAAATAATAGCGTTGTATTTTGTAATTTCGTTGCGGGAGGGAAACATACCTTTTCCAGCACCTAGAATTTAAAGGATTACCATTTAAAAAAATATATATATCTTTTGCACCAACTTAATGATTTCTTTATGAAGCATTATTTTGGAAACTCTGCATTAAAACAGCCTGTATAAATTCACGTGTCACTTCAATCTTTCTTTTTCTGTTTCCTACTCTAATAATTTTATTACGATTATTAAAACTAAAATGTTAGCTATTTATATTCATCCGACTTATAATCACAAAACTCCAAATATAAACTAAGTTTACAGTACCGGAGCACGTGAAATGTTACACCGTAATACCGAAAGGGAAATGTTAAACTCTTACTCGTTCATAACCATAATGTTCATTGTATTATTAATTTTCGTATTAAACATTATATTGTTACGTAATTTCATACATTATTATAATGTGAGTACTGTAAAGTAATTTTACCGAGCAGTTTACAATAATTACGTTCGTGGTAAAATAATTAGTTGCAATGCATTGCTTAAAACAGTGATGCACAACGCGCGGCCCGCGAGCCATTTCGGGGAAATAAAATATCAAAAAGTATGTGGTAACAAACAATCAATGGTTTCTATTTCGTTTCGCACAAGGGTTTTTAGGCCAACTTTAGTCTGTCTTCAATGTTTTGAAAATAACAACTAACTAACTAACTAACCATCACACCGTTTCTCCGCGGGGGTAGGCAGAGAGGATGGACCGCCAAACAACTCGAGCTTGGCATACACTTCTTGCTTTATTCACATTCATACATCATCTCATACATTCTCTTCTATTATTCCGACTTCTGACATGGCCCGACTGAAGTATTTGATTCACTTGATTGTGCCATGTCTTCTTCGAGCTTCCCCTGCTTCTTCTTCCGTTCACATTCGCGTCATATATTTTTATTGCACTCCTTTCTTCGTTTTTTCGCTCTATATGCCCAAACCATCTAAGTGTCCCTTTGTTAACCTTACTCATTACGCTTACATCAGCCTTGCATACGAAAATAAAATGCTTTTTTACAAATTAAAAAAAATGTGATTTAACTTTACAAATTTTTATGCGAATTTTTCTTGTTGTGCATGCATCAAACATGCATTTTAGAAGATTTCGTTAAAATCCAAAAGCATTCTTTGGAATATAACTTTTCGAACGATATTTTCATTGACAGTTATCGTCGCATCGTGTAAAACTGTATTGAATTCTATATATGGAAGCAATGTTGGCAAATTAAAATAATTTATTGCTACATAGGAACTTATATGTAAGTAAACCATAGAAAAATGTGCGAAACATTTTGCTAAAAATTCTTCCTTAATACAGGTTTGTCTAGTGAGGCAGGTTATGTACAACTAAAAATATATTATACATAATGCTATTTATTTGTAACTGTTCTATTATATATTTTTTATTTCTATTAGTTACCGTTCTTATTTAAAAAAAGTGTCGTAAATTATTGTAACATGTATTGTGTAAAAATAAAAAATAAAAGTTTCCCCTAATGTAATTTGGGGAAACTTTTGATATATGGGGTAGGATATATATAACATTCCTCTTATTTTTTTAATGAAATAAATAAATATCAAATAAAAATCAAAACAATTTATTGGTTTGACCTTGAACCTTGAAAATTTTCGCCTGTGGCGATTTAGTTCGTTAGTGCAATGTTTGATTTTTTAAATGTGTTCCGTTTTATAAGAATAGGTTTCTGAAAACATATTATAAGTAACAGAAGTGATTTTAATATTTCTTATTCAATAGCAATCCTTCGGAGTTCTGGATTTGGTAAGATCAATGTTTAACTTTTCTGTTCTGTTTTACAAAATACGAAATGAATAATGATTTTTTTTTTTAATATTTCATAATGATCAAATCCGACAGCATTTATTGGTTTGGCCTTATAGATAGAAAAAATTCGCCGGAGGAGGGTTTTTTTTTGTGCCTTCTATGGTAAATAATTTTTAAAGTTACCGTTTTAGTAGGTTAGCAACACCACCGACTGCAGAGTTATTCATGTCAAGCTGTACGTACCCTACCAACTGCGGAGCGCGAATAAATTGAAAATGTAAAATTTGGCTGGCCGCCCAACTAAAAAGATTGTGCATCACTGGCCTAAAAGATTAAAAAATATAGCTAATTGGCATAGTAGAATTTTAAAAGCATTGCGATTTATCAATAATGAGGTAGTGGTAGGTACCTAACTATAATCGTACATAATTGATTAGTGATTAACTTGTAATTAAGTGGGGAAAATTAATATGCACGTGAATCATTGGGTTATTATTGAATTTTGGTAATTTGATTGAAAAGAGCGATCAGAAAACTAACACACTCTAAAAAAATTATACCATTAATCAAATTATACGCATTAATATATTTCACGTGTAAAATAGTTATTTAACTATCTAACTAACTTAACTAACCATCACGCCATTTCCTCGCAGGGGTAGATAGGAAGGATAGACCGCCACACAGCTTTGCATACACTCCTTGCTTCATTCACATTCGTACATCGTCTCAAACATGTACATATTCCGTTATTCTGACTCTTGATATGGCCCGACTCAAGTATTTGATTCACTTGGTTGTGCCATGGCTTCCCCGGGTGTCCTTGTTTCTTCTACCATATACTTCCGCGTCAAATATTCTCCTCACACTCCTTTCTTTGCGCATTCGTTCTACACCCCTAAACCATTTAAGCGTTTTTTACTTAATCTCGTCCATTGCGCTTACATCAGCCTTGCAATCGCTCCGAATCTCCGCATTTCTAACAGGGATCCCATTTCTATAGCATTCGGTCTACTTTCATCCTTCCTCTTCCAGTTCCACGCCTAACTCCCATACATCAGAGTTGGTATCAGAGCTCCACTGAGAACTGTAAACATCGCTTCTTTAAACATTTTTATTTATTGATATCGATTAAAATAGTTATTGCAACCATTATTTGACTTTGGATCCTTCAGATCTATCAGGGGGTCACTTTTAGACTCAACTAAAAAATTATTAGATTTTTTTTGTTTGCTTGACATATATATTTTTTTATTTATTTAAATGCTTCTTCTACGTAAGGAGATTCGAATAAAATAAAAATAATACATTAGGTTAAATGTCTAATAGCTAATAAGTTGGATAAAGACAAAGACTAAATAATGCCATCTAGAAGTGCCTTTTACGTTGATTTAAATTTAAACCGGTGTGCCTTTACCTTAATACCTTTTGGGTCTACTCCGAGAGAGCCGATAAAAATGCAAAAAAAATGCAAAGCTCTATCTCTCTTACACTGCCTGCGTTATATCCCTTTTGAAATTAAATCATGAATTCATTTCTGTATTAGAAATTTAATGCCCGAATGGACAGACTTTTTAATCACGAAACACGTCCAGGAGGCTTATTATGGTTCTTTTTAAGGAAAATTCTTCTTGCTTAACCGCGAAATTCCGGAGAGAAAAAATTATAAACAGATTATTGATTAAATTAATTAAAAAATGTACTTTGTTTTCACCACTTTCTAAAATGGTGAAAACTAAGTACGTTTTTTTATTAATTTATTAATAATGACACCACAAGGTGAATATCAATCGTTTGAAGAGCTTATTGATTATTTCAAAATACAAATTGATGAAATATCTTCAAGTGCCTTTAAAACGATTACATTATATTATAGTGCATTTTAATAAATTTTTATTTTATTCTTAAATAGCATAAATACGCCTTTTAACGTAAAAAGTACCTACCTCAACAGATAGTATGATTTTTTTTCTGTTACTACTTCTAAAAGTGACATTTGCCGCAGTGGTATATCTACGCCGCCGACTGCCGTTGTGCATTATTTTTAAATTTTTTATATGAATACCGCACAATAGTCCCAACTGCTCCCAACCGTCTGGAGTCAGTGAGACTAAGACATCCCCAATTGGGGAATGTTGTGAAGCTGAAAGTATTGTGAAGGGGAAGGAGACGGGGAGGAGGAAGGTGGGTAAATACCAGCCTATTCAGATCTGGTCACCAAAGATGGCTAAAAGCCATCTCAAGCAACGTTTCAATTCTGAATGGTGGTCTTTCACCAGGGCGATACTGAAAGTATCTTTCTCTCTGGAATGTGCCCAAATATACTACTTATTATTTTTAAATAAATTAATTGTGAAACAGCACAAATTTTTGCGCACGCTGGGATTCGAACCCGCGACCTTCGGATTCGTAGTCGAGAGCCTTACCCCTCGGCCATGGAGGCCGTCAATTATTACATTGTTAACTTATACTTAACATTGTTTGTCACATAGGTAACTTATTTAATATTGAGTTCTTCTCTTGTTAAACGTATATTTTTTTAATGAATGAATTAGCTGAATGACAGCTGACAGCGAAGAGGTCTCTAAGTCTAAGGAGAACAATAAGGAATTTTCATTCGAAAGAACCAGAATAGATCTCCTGATCGCATTTCTTCTATTCTTATTTATAATATGGATAGAGATAATTGTTAGATTGAAATTTTAAAATGTGGCTTTAGTTGAAAATTAATATTTTGGTCATTAGGACGATAAAGATCTTTACATTTTCTTCGCCTGCCCCAGCGATGAAATGGATCAGCGAGGCTTGCCTATTTCGAGAACAATATTAGACGAATGTAGCCATTTCGCTCAATATAATTATTGGTATCGACCAATAAAATAGTTAGATATGTTAAGAGATTTGTTGTTTCATTAATATAAAGTTTTAGCAAATACTATTGATGGGTGTAAAATGATAATAGCAGTAATATACGAGTGGGTATGTTTTGTACAAGAGTTTCGTCACGTATTAAAATGATCAAGTATGCGGGATTGTAAGTTAGTCTGTAGTATTTTATTATTTGTCTGAAATCATCATCAACTTGTTTGAATCCAGCAAGAACCACATTAAATAGTCTAGTTTTGATGTATGTACTGTCGTAAGCTGATCGTTTGTTCAGTTACCTTATCTTGATCAAAACGCAAGATTTTAAACACAATTGTTCGTAATATGTTGAGTGTTTTTGCAGAATAATACTGGTAATAATTGTCCTTAGCAGCTTAGTATTATTATGCTATGAGAAAGATTCCAGAACCCTAAATCCAATGTTCTACAGCTGGGCGATTAGGCTGCCGACGCAGCGAGGAAGCAAGTTGTGTTGGCAAATGCGTAAATCTAAAGATCGTATCAATGTTAATAAGCAAAAGATCAAAGAAAAAATCGTATTTATAGTTTAAACAGATTTTTTAAAACTACTTTTACTAACCTCATGTATTTCCTGTGCTCGTTGACTGGAACGAAATACTCATCGTAATGCTCTCCTCCTAGATCTACTTCGGTGTCCTTCTTCACAGGGATGCTGTTTAATCCTGTCACGTTTGGTGGTAGACCTCCATTATTGTCCACTGCCTTTCCATTGGACTTAATGGGAGCCATGTTAACAAGCTCCAAATTCACAGCTTCTGGAATCTTCGTATCTCCATTATGCTCTGATTTGGTTGGAGAGGTCAAACCGAGGGTGATTGTGGTATTGGCTGCACCATTGGTACCATTGCTGTCATGCTTGGTTTTGTCTCTTCCGTGATGGTCTTTTGATTTCTTCTCATAATTATCAACTTTAGCATGGACATTCTTGCCATCATGCTCTTTAGCAAATTTGTTGTTGTGGACATCGCTACCCATTTCATCATTGTGGAAAGCGGGGTTATCTATTCCGATGAACGTATCAGTTCTACTGGATCGTGGAGTTCCTACATGAGTAAGGTTTTGGGTGCTTTCGTAGCTTTGGAAGTTTTTATCGCTGATTGCTACGTTTTCGTAGTTCGGAATCGTTTCATTTGAGTCGTAGCTCGGTAATGAATCGCTTTCATTGTGGGTGTTAGCGGAATGTCCATTCATTTCATTATCCTGGTGGTGGATTTTGAATTTGATCTTTTCGTCAGGGCTGACGTTGATTTCGTCCTGAATGTTGAAGGAAGGGGGGGATTTGAACATATCGTGAGGGTCATTTGGTGTAAGACCAACGTCGTTTGGTTCTGCTATTCCGGAGACATTAGTGATGGTGATGTGGTGAGCATTGTCCTTGAAATGCTGGCCATGGTTGACGGCGTGTTGGTTCTCCGGGTCTGTCACGATGATGATGGCTGAATCCCTGTTGGCTCGAGACACGGAGTCTTCCTCCATGGTGGATTAATTTTCTGGAACAGAGAAACATTAACATTAGAGTTACTTTTAATCAAACACGATTTCTAAAATATAGATAGGACGCAAAAATATCTTTGCAAAATTATATAAAATCAATATGTTCATTTGTGTAATTCTTTAGATTACAGCAAGTACGAGATGAACACATAGATGTTCTTGGAAATAAATAGAGAACAGTATAAATTTGTCAACACGATGATGATGGTAAAGTATCCGAAATGGAATATTTGAGTGGTATTTTTCCTTCCACACTGACTTTATCTTTAAATACAAAGTTTCATTACTCGAAACGAGAAGAAGATATGTCAGAGAAGAATTATATAAAAGTATATATTATAATGCCATTATTGTTCTGATTTCAATCATTGTAGGAGTATTCTGTTCTTGTCAAAAGAGGAAGGTTTTACAAGACTAACAGTTTTGCAAAACAAAGCTATAAGAATACTTTTATAACGGAATAAATATTCTAAAGTTGAACAAATTGTATACCTAAAAAGTAAGTGAGTTGACTTTCATATCAAAAAAAAAGATTTTCGCAAATTTTTAATAGATAACATACAATATGGTAGAAGTTTAAAAAACTGAAACAATTACGCGATGATCTCTAAAATGCGATAAAACAACGACTGGGATTTTGGCACAACTACCGTTTTATTGTCAAGGTAAACGCATCCATTCATAAGAAACCACTTGAAACCGGTAAGTGTACTTTAAATATAAAACTAAGGCTTTAGATTAATGAATTAACGTAACCTTTTCTTCCGTGTAACCGTTCGTACTTTATTTGTGATAGAACCCATTGTGTTTCGTGGGAAAATTGTATGGAAGTCTATGTGTTATGGGTATAATGAACTGTTCCTAGCGTTACAACCATCTCGGAGTAATAATATTTTAACGCAAACGTTTAAATCGTTACTTAGTGAGGGTGTGCGGATGAATACAATGGAAAAGTAGTAAATTTATTTTTAATTATTTACCGGTTTCTTGTATTTAAGTTTCATATCCCAACATTGAATATTTTACCAATATGGTGGAGCTAAGGAGGTTCAACAACCAATTTGAAGTATACCTACATATTAATTGTTTGTCTTTAATTCGTACAACTCTATTTTTTTTTTTTTAAATTTAATGTAAATCAAATTTAATAATGTTATTATTAAGTTCTATATTTTTAGATTTTATTATTGTGACAGCTGTTTCGGTGTTCGAGGCCATTTTCAAACTGCAGTTTGCAGAACTTAATAATAACATTATTATTTTTTTTTACAAAAAAATCTACACATTAAACAATATAATTTCGGTTTTGATGTGACTACGGAGTACGTAAGTGTACGTAACACTATAATTTTGAAATTCACACAAATTGTTAAAAAACATAATTTCGGATGTAAAATAATTCAAAAATTTAATAATACGTAATTCTTATTTTCAGTTGGTACATAAATGAATTTATGCCACCGTTCTTACCAAAAAATAGTGGTGTAATTGTCAGCATATTTGCCTTCAAAGCAGTTGATCGGGGTTCGATTCTCGGTAGTGGCAAAATATTTACCGAATTAAAAATTTTATTTTTTTATTTTTACATTTTATTTAATAGATTTTTTTTATCCCGTGATTTTTCACAAGTCTGCGCTAGTTCTAAATAAAATCGGTTCAATTTTTATAGACAGGCAGAGAAAACGTAATTGTGTTGAGTGCTTTACTATCCGAGGACATTAAAAATAAAACAATTAGATCTGTTCGTTGGGCTGAACCTGCAGCAGCCAAAAACAGTGAGATTTGACGTCATGAAATTTTCACAGCTTCTTCTGGCTAAAATTTATATTAGAATTGAAATTAAAACACTTTTGTACTTTGTTTCACTTATTTATTTTCACCAGGACCGGTTTCATCCTACTACGGACATTTTCAGACTGGTAGTTGAAATTCTTATGCTGCGGAATTTATACAAACTTAGGCAGGAGTACGCAGTTGTATAAACACCCTAGCATAAGAATTTCAACTACCAGTCTGAAAATGTCCGTAGTAGGATGAAACCGGTCCTGGTGAAAATAAATAAGTGGAACAAAGTACAAAAGTGATTTATTTTCAATTCTAATACAATGGAATACCACCACGAATTAACAGTCCAAAAACTAGATTCATTAAAATTTATAGCTTCACGCAACTATTTTCACAGCATATTTTTCATCATACGTTACCGAGCTTTGAAATATTAATTCGTCCTTTTTTAAGTACTTAGTAGTTATAATTTAATATTAAAACTATCAAATAAAACAGCGTCCCTCTTCGTATTTGATAAATTTAATAATAGCGCAAGAAAAATTTATAAATCCGAGAGGTTGTACATTCATTATCACCTCGCATTGGAAAATATTGATTTACGAAATGCTCGTTGCAAAAGCATTACCTACTTCCAAAAAAAAATCGTGACTGCCACATCAACTGCAGGCAAGTACTGTCTACAATAAAATATGATCACCCAGAAGTGAATATTATATAAACAGTGTTCCACGAACGATTGTTTCAGATTATGTTTTGAGTCTACGTATACGATTTGTTTATACAAAAGACATTATATACTAAAAAACAAAGGCAGAGCATTGGTAATATGTATCAATAATCCTGTATTAACCAGACAATGGCCGTATATTGTGATCCTGTCTCGAATTTACATTTATTTCTAGATGTTACTTCTGAAAAATCATGCTATATAACTTGACTTGTCATAGAAAATGTGAGAAATTTCGTTAATACACAATTTAAAAAGAAACGCATTTCAAGTATACTCGTAAAATAAAATAAAACACTTGGCAAAGCATATTATATATAAGTAGGTGTTTTATGGTTGGGAAGTACTTAGCTATTCAGATCTAGTCATCAAACACAAGCAACGTTTTAATCCTAAATGCTTGTCTTTTCCGAGACGATATTGATTTTATAATTCACTGAAAATTTTGCACAATCAATAAAATTCATCAACATGCCTTGACTTTTTGCATCAAAATTTTAACGTTATTTTCTCATTAAAATACTGTTTAAAATATGTCCTACTTCGATACAAACTCGCAGATAATTGCACAATAAAGTTCAACTTCTTCTTCTTCGTATGATGGAAGAGAGTTGGTGGAGGTTATAGTGGGATGCTGGGGTTATTCAGCCACTCGACGGCATCGGGAGTCACTTGGTTCAGCACAGATATGCCACAGGGAAACTGATGATGGGAACATTCTTCTACGATGTGTTCTGATGTTTTAATATGTCGACATTCACAAAGTAAATCCTTTAAAGTTATACTTAAATCGGTTTATATTTACTTTTTTGGAACAACGAGGTTTTATTTGCAATTTTACGAGGATTTTAGTTCTATCTGTCATAAATAAAATATCTTCGAAGCAAAGTGATTTTATTTGCGTTGTTCACGAGTTCATGCCCTCAGGATAATATCGTATTTATTATCTGCTATTTTCGTGAAATTGAGAAAATAAATCAAAATTTACATTTATTAAAAAGTGAACACGCAGAACGTATTGTAATTGATTTTTCTTTACGTTTAAGAACGTTTTATGCAAAACACGTTGATTTAGCTAAAAAAAAGCAAAACACTCAGACAGAACTCTTGGTTGCTTGGAGTTTACCAGATTTTCAGAGCAGCTTTGGTTCCATCTGTTTTTTTACTTATTCTAAAAAATTAAAAAAAAAATATAGATTGTTCTTAAGCCTAAATAAAATTTTATTAAAATACGCTATGCATACTTCATTATCATATATAATTTTAGTCGGGATTCAAAATTCGAACCTCAATTTCTCCGTTTCGTGCAAATGGCACATGGAACCTTATTGTTCTAAGGGAACGCAGGAGTCGTCAAAGAACTCTCCTCTTAATGACTGTTCTCAATTTCGGTATTTATTTGCTCGCAATCCATCACTTTTCTATCGCTGCTATTTATTTAGTAGTTATTAAAGTATGAGGAATCGTGTTTTCGCCAGTGTGGTGATTTATGAGCAATGAAACAACGTGTAAACATGTTGTTTTTAGGAGAGAATCGCTGTGCACCGAAAGGTACTGCATCTAAAAACAGAGTACATTTTATACGAAAACGTCACAATTTTTTTTAAAATGAAAAAAAATCTGTGAAAATTGTATTGGGATGAACTTTTGTTTACAACGTAGCATCATTGCGTACATTTTCAAATTACGAACACATTTTCATAAATGTGTATCCTATAGTAAATTGTGTTACTATTTAACACTGCTTGATATGAGAGACAGATCGGGAATGAAGTATGCAAACCATACTGCTATCTTCTTCGGCAAAAGGATATATTTGGACTGCCACCTTGCAATGGTTAGACATAAAGTTTTTTTCTTTCTCAAATCTTTTTTTTAGATGTAAATAATAATAATAATGACAATGTTTTATTGTCTTCTTTTTTTATAAGAAAATAACAAATAATGATATCCTCACTGGGATTTCCCGTGCTGAGGATTTCATTTACAAAATATTAAATTACATTTTATTAAATTGATGTGCTTGATAAAAAATAAAAATAATTCTAAAGTGAGGTGTTTTAAGTGCGGTTGAGTGGTTTCGGTGTTAGTCTGTATTTGGTGTTAATATATTTTCTATTTCAGATCTCCCTATGTAACGTATCCAGTGTTTTATTTGATTTTTAAATTTATTATGGTCGTTGTGATCTTTAAAGGATAGTGGGATTTTATTGTAGAGTATAAAAAGTTTTTTTGTTCAAATGTTGTGTTTGTGTTTCATTGTTGTATGTGTTTTCGACTCTGAGATCTAGTATTTTTATTATGTGTGATTGTTGTTATTTCTTTTTTTTTTTGTATTTATGAATGTAAAGTAGTATTGTTTTAGAGTATAATTGCTTTATTGACATAATGTTAAGTTTGTTAAAGATTTCGTCACTGCTAGTTCTTCCAGGGACCCTAAGTATAATTTTCACGATTGCTTTTTGTGTTCTAATGGGTAAATTTAAAATATTATCATTGGCACTGCCCCATCCGATATGTATCTACGCTTTCTTTTAGTGGTGATTTTTCCCATCGAAGGTTGATTATCATCAGGAGAATATTCATACTGCAGGCTGCAGCCCGGAATAACTCCGCAGAACTGTACTTCTACCAGATTTCGAAGTCATGGAGTTTTTCGGTCAATAATTTTTTTTTTATGAAACTGATCTCTTTTGAATCTTCCTGATTCATCATTAACATAGGTAATATACCCCTTTAAAAGGTGTGTGTGTCTGTCTGAGATCTGCAGCTGTCTGTAGCGTATCATGTTTGCGCAAGACGTTAGAGCAGAGTGATCCACAATACAAGTTTTATTTATTCCTTATCATGTCGGTACTATATTCAAAATTCGTCACGTACTAAGTTACTGCAAAACCTCTATTGTAAATTGTCATTCCAATCCAGGCGCTACGCCTAGCTGGAAGGGCAATACACCAAATAATTAACAAAAATGTTCAAGTAAAATAGAAATGAATTTGTTTATTTATTTTCTCTTTGTAAAAAAATTACGTATTTATTACAGATAATACATTTTTTATGAACGTATTTATTGCCTTGTGGCAATTTCTACCAACCAAACCGTAGTGGGAAAATGAATCTGGTATAATGATTATTATTGCAGATTGCAGTGTTCTTCACATAGTGGGATTTTTCGCAAGTTAAGCAAATAACTTACTATCACACCGTTTTTCCGCAGACTGAGAGGACAGACCGCCAAACATAAATGCTAACATGGCATACATCTCTTGCTTCATTCACAATCATACATCGTCTCATACATTCTCTGTTGTTATTCACATTTGCGTCATATATTCTCCTTACACTCCTTTCTTCGTTCATTTGGTCTACATACCCAAACCATCTAAGCGTCCCTTTCTTAATCTTCCTCATTAGTGATGTAAGCATCAGCCTTGCATTCTTTGCGAACCTTAACATTTTTCACGCGATCATACATAGCTTTATCACACATTCGCCTCAGAGATCTCATTTCTACAGCATTCAGTATGCTTTCATCCTTCTTCTGCTAGTTCCATGCCTCATCAGGGTTGGTATCAGTACTCCATTGTGATATTTTTGCTGGCGCCAACCGCGTTCTGTCCTCCGTTAATGGAGTTTCCTCCATGCAACCTTCTTTAAATATCCCTTATTCATCATTAACTCATTTTTCATACATACTTCGCTATCCTTTTCGCACGTAGTGCATGAAAAACAGTTTGCATAATAATTCATAAGTATTTTAAAATAGTGTCTCGGATAGGAAAGAGATAAGGGAAGGAAAGTTTTAAGGAGGGTGAGAATTATCCATAATTACGAGTATGCTGGTGGAAAAGAGAAAGGATTTTTTTAACTTTAGCCTTGAAAACGTGCTTCAGGGAGGCATTCCGTACATCAGAGGGCAGTTCGTTCCAAAGACAAGGTAGCTCGCACTGAAAATGAATGAGTGAAAGATTTAGCTTGGTGTATGGGAATCACTTGAGCGAAGAGAGAACTCATGTTCAGCTAAAATATTAAAAACGTTTGTCGGTTAATTAGGTGAATTAACAGTGTATAGAATGTTGTAGAGAGGGGAAATTGTTCTTATTTTGCTTCGCGTTTTGAAGGGAAACCATTGGAGTTATTTTTCTTGTTCCAATAATAAAATAAAATGTTAAAAGTCTATGCCCATCAAAGCCTCAATAATTAATAAAAATAATACACATCGTTGCAGGAAAGCAATACTTCTTTAACAGCCAAAGCCATTTAAAAAAAACAGGATTTTAAAGTTTAATACATCAATTAAGAAAAGTAATATTGATAAAATTAGTTTTTCCAACATCGTACAGGTCTTATTTTTCATTGTGGAGTAACGGGACCCAGATAGATCGACGCACCCCGCGTGGAATGGTGTATACAAAGCATTTTAGTGGGTAGTGGTGGTTGTTACAGCAGTATTGCTTTCCTGCGACGATACATAAATGAAATGAGCCAAGACCTTCCCAGCAGTGGCATCAGTTTGTAGTAACAGCTAGCACTTAGTTTCATAACAAACACGTTTAAGAGATCTGTGTATGACGCACAGCAGTCCAGCTGAATATCAAGGTGTTAATTAGTAATATCGCAGCAAACAGTGTGTGCAAGCAGACGATAGCAGTTGTGCAAATCTATGACTTGCGAACCATCTCTTAGATCATCGCCAATAATAAACTGTCTATAAAACGAAGGTGAATCATTGCTATTGATGATAAAAGATATCATAATAGTTCTAGGCCGTGAGTCTTTGCGATGATTTTTATTTTTATACTGGCTGATGTGTACCCGGCCTTGCTCGGGTACAATAATTGATTTGAGAGCGAAAGTAACAATATTTTCTTTCATTCCAAACGTTTTTTTTATAATATATCTAAATCATTAAGTTCTTAAGTAGGTACCTACTCGTATTTTCCATTTTGAAAATATTCTACCCTGAAAAAACCTTCTTCTTTTGAATATGCAGTCTGTGGCTAACCAGAGTGTTATATCTGTGGGCTAACCTAAATAAAACATGGCGGGTTCAATGCTTTCATACTAATTTTAAAACGTTATAACAACAGTTTTAGATATTGTAAGATTTGTTTGATAAGTACTCTCTAAACCCTCCCGGCACTGATAAGAACAAACTGTGCTATTTTTAGCGAAACCGGTTCAGTAATTTTCGAGAAAATCGAGGACAAACAAACAAACAAACAAACTTTCATTGGTATATATATATATATATTGTATAGGTATATATTGTTTTAAGGTTAAAGTTAAAAATATTATGAAATTTCGCGATCACGGATGGCGTTAATTTATTTTTTATATAACTCTTTTAGCAGGTAATGTTTTTGAATATTGAAATAAATTGTTGGCACGTCCACACATGGGGTAACGAAATAGATTATGTAGTTATTCTAGGTTTAAAATTCAATTCAATCAAGAAATTTATACAAATACATTACACTGATATATATGATTTGTAGGTATGTAGTGTTACAATAAAACTTTTTTTTAAGTCCTCAAATAGTTTTAGGCCCTGAATTTTTTTTAAGAAATCCTTTAAAAAATCATTTTGATAACTAGGTGGGTAAGTTTTTCACTAACTACACAGGGGAGTCCTTTTAATTTAATTTTTTTTTTTAATAAGGGGATGCTGTGTGAAGGGTTCTCTTTAAGTGTTAAAACAATAGAGATTGTGTGTAGAAACCTCAGAATGGCATCACCATTATGAGACTTAATTCGCTATTCATAAAACGTATCCAATAATGTTTATTTTATACTGGTTTTCTCATTGTGTGCATTCTTCGAATGGATATTATAGCTACAACGTAAAATAACCTGTATCAACATAATAATAATATTTACATAAATGAATATGCGAGTATTTTAAAATAAACACACATGTTCAAGCTACGAAAGTTACCTGAAGCTAAGTCTATTAAATTTATTCCTCGACCGTTTAGTTGTAATTTTCCGATTGACAAAGTATTTTCTTTTTATAACTAAAACACATGCATCAGTTTTAAAGCACTTCAATTTAATATAATAATCGGACCGTTACGGAAGTACCCTTCCTTCCTCAGTACTATATTAAAATTTACATAAGATTTAAAATAATGACAGACATACATGAATATTTAAGTGTTAGAGTGGGAGGCGGCCAAAGGGGGAGTGGTAATTAGGGTTTTGTCAGGAGGAAAAGAGCGGTACACTGGAAAAATATCTAGAATAGGACTATAAGATAAATTTACTCTGTTATTTAATATACTAAACCCAGATTTTTTTTTTTTTTACATGAATACCGCACAAGAGTCCCAAACTGCTCCCAACCGTCTGGAGCCAGTGAGACTATGGCATTCCCAATTGGGGAATGTTGTGAGGCTGAAGGTATTGGGGAGGAGAAGGAGAAGGGAGAGAGGAAGGTGGGGAAAAAGGGGAAATACCTGGCTATTCAGATCTGGTCACCAAACACGGCTAAAAGCCATTTCAAGCAACGTTTCAATTCTGAATGGTGGTCTTTCACCAGGGCGATACTGAGAGTATCTTCCACTCTGGAACGTGCGCAAATATACTATATATTATTTTTTAAATGAATTAATTGTGAAACAACACAAATTAATTAAATAAAATTTACTTGCGCACGCCGGGATTTGAACCCGCGACCTTCGGATTCGTAGTCGAGAGCCTTACCCCTCGACCATGGAGATCCTCTAGACTTACCGAGACTGGCTTCTAATTGAGCTATTAAAGCCTAATTACTTTTCCGTCAATTTTATCGATCTCATATCGTGAGCATTAGAACGAAAACTGTTCGAATGCTCAAAGTTATTGTTATTTGGTAGAATAAGATTGAGGATTTTTACATGTGTATGAACTACGAATATCAAATTAATCCACTGGCAACTTTTGCCAAGTGGCAACACTGACGCGCGCATGCGCAGTCAATAGCGACCCCAATGTCAGGGCGTACAAGAAAACCTCTGGCATTCGAGTCCGTGTGCCGATTGCTATTCAGTTCATAATTCCTAAATATTAAAATCTTCCGTGTTTCCTCCTTCTGTGTAATAGAGTTAATCTATTTTTAATTAAAATTTTATTCATTTAAATATCCCCTATCCATCCTACATTTAGCAGATTAATTATGTCATCCAATGGATCTCAAGATATTTTTAAATCAAACCGTATTTTGTGTTATATACGTAAAAAACATTCTGAATTGCAAAGGTGTGAGTCTGTGTCCAAGCAAAGGATCCCAGTCTTAGTCCGCCAAAAGACAGGGATATTGACTAGGCCACTTTTCGTTGTATACTCGCAATATGTTCAATTTAAAAATTATCAATATTATTTTCAATTAATTTCCATATCTTTTGTCTGATATTTTTTGCATGATTGCAAAATTCTACCCGAATATATTTGTCACCTAGTTAATGTCTCAGGTTCGACCGTTTCTTTTTTTGTGTCTTTTGTGTTTCATGTCATTGAAATGTGTTAATATTATCTTCTTTCATCATTAAGGCCCAGTTAATTTATTTATTTTCTGAAATATCTATTGATTTATGTATGTAAATATTTTGCCCACACACCGAATTTCGTCTCTGCGATCTCTAAATCGATGAAGCCAATGATTGTCGCCCTGTCGCAGAGGTTTCCAATAAGGTAATACCTATGAACTGATCAAATTCCGGTAAATAAGTAAGTCTGTAATGTCATTGTAAATTGGTACTAAATTATCTCCTACGCATTAATTTAAACAGATAATTCTATAATTATCTAAGTCCAGTAAAAAATAGATAGATGTGTAGATTTTTACTTCGCATTCGTCAGGTACCAAGGTAAAATAAACAACATTTGTTCAAAACAAACTCAAGTTCAAACCTTAATTACACTCGTCTCAGGTGGGCAAAGGTATTTTATTTGGGCAATGTATGATGCGGGTAGGTATAAGATTTTTACGGTGAATTTTTTTTAAATAAAAAAAAATTTCAATAAAATATATATTTGTATAAAAAGATTATAATAATTTTATACAATATCACATGTATTATTAATTAATTTCTTGTTTTAATTAGTTGTTTGTTTACTTATTTTAAATAAAAAATAATAACTGCTCTGTAACATGTTGATATGTATGAATTAATAAATTGATGATTACAAAGTAATTTTTAATTCATTTATTAATAATGGTGCCACAAAGTTAATACCGATCATTTGAAGTTTATATATTTATTGTTACATAACGCAAATAACCCATAAAAACTAGCCGCTCGTTAGACAATAGCGCCCCTAGCGGCAAAAATGAACACGACTCGGACTCGGGTCCGGTTCCCCCGTACACGCGGCTCTCCGCCATTCTCTTCGTGGACCTGGCCTTGAAAACATCCTCCCCGCGGTGCTGGCCCGTGACGCACCATTCACCGTGGACCTGGCCATGGATTCATACCCGGCCACACGATCGGCAATCGCCTTCACCGTATTCGTCCCGCATCAACACCAACTGTGAGCTGTATCTTGTTTTCCCCCTTTTCATTGTGTTGTAATTCTATTCAAGTCACGTTTAACTATGCCCGTTCGTAGAGAATTTCCCAGAGAAAAGAGAGTTTACCCGTAATCATTATTGTGATATTTAGGTTAGCCTGTTCCCCTTGAGTAAACTTACTATGTCTGTGCCCTTTCACCAAGTAAACTACTGAGTTTGAAAGCATCTGAGTGTTTCATTTGATAAAGTATTGAGTCGCAATTCCCAACTATAAGACCGCCCGTCGATTCACGACCCTGCAGAAGAGCTCCGAGGCCTGCCGATTCTGAGCTAGTCGTAGGTCCCGAGCCAAGCTCCCTGGAAGAAACCTCTCTCAGGGTAAGCACACACACACACACACACACTGTCTCCCGTAAATCCACCTACCTGACCTTCCTCCTCTCCCTCTCCCGCATTCCCGCAATTCCCCGGTCAAATCCTATCTTATTACATTATTTAAGTGAAATAAACAGCACTTTTATTGCAAAACATAAGTGAGTATTATATTTAACTAATTTGATTTTTCGCCATTTTGATTTGTTGATATCTGAACAGCTTCCATTAAACGCCAATAGCGTATTTTAAGTGTTTTTTTTTTATCATTGTCTATAAAAATTAAGATAAATTTTGAAATAATTCGCATTAATCCAATAAAATTTACTTACGCACGCCGGTATTTAAACCCGCGACCTCCGGATTCGTAGCCAAGGGTCATCGCTACTCAACCACGGAGGCCGTCAAATGCTCCCTCTAATTGAAAAAATCAGTTTTTTTTTAGTTCTCTGTGTGATTCCCGCTAGGACCACTAGTTTCCGGACACTGTGTATATAAGATAGAATGTCACAATACTAAGATAGATTTTTTCCCCATTAAGCCAACTTTTTGGTCTGTTTCTACTATTTGTGACTAATCATTGATTTTTTTTTATTAAAATGAAGCTACAATCGCAGAACCTGTATTTATTTCTCTGTGGATTATGGTAATTCATAATGTAGGTAAATACCTTCCTACGTAACTACTTAAACGCCACTTAAAGGTCTATTTACATCTATCAGCACCGCACAGTACAGAACAGTACAGTACAGACACGACAACATTAGTTGCCTTCATTATCTATGAACACATTCGTATTACAGCGTACGTAAGCGTAACGTATCTGAACATACACAGGCCAGTACCGGTATTAGACGCAGATATTGCTTAAACCGAGAAGATGGATGGAATTGATCAGGGAACATAGGTTATAAAATAAAAATAAACATGGAAATAGTATTATAAATTCATCAAACATGTCGTTGTGTATGCTAAAGCTCAGTTGACAGTTCAGTTGACGACCATCTGTGTCGTGTCTTTGCTGTACTGTTCTGCACTGCGCGGTGCTGATATATGTGAATAAACCTTAACGCGTTATCGTAATACCTACGCTAAAACGAAAGTGTACTACGGAAGTGATTTTATCTTTAATTAAGAGAAATCCAATATCGGTTTATCGTCAACTTTATGCGTAACTTTATACTTTGCAAGTATGCTTGAGCTGAATGAAGCCTTGCACAAGTATACTTGTTCATGTGTATTTTGTGGGACAAATTTCGCAGAAGTTTATCGTACACAGACACAAGTATACTTGTGCAAGTCTTCAGCTCAAGCATACATGTCAAGTATAATATATAGCTACGTGTATGGCCTGCCCTGTCTAGAATAGGTTTTCACAAATTAATTCCACTTAAGTACCTATATTTGATTTATGAAGCAAGCATCGTTTAAGAATTACAAACTAATATAATATTTTTTTCGCGATAATGGAAACATGGGAGATGGATCATGAAAAGTAAATAGGATAAAAACCGCGTGAACGAAAGTGTCGCCAACATCGTTCATCTATACTACTGCAAATTGCATCTACGCACATTGGCGCCCCGTCTTTGTTTCTACCTAGACATAAATGAACAACTTTCATTGTATAGCCGCTTTCTTTGATAGTCCGTGCAATTTGATCGTACCTCGACCACAATCGGCACTCTTCCCCGCCATATCTCCCATATATACCGTTTCATGGTAGATATTTTTCACACAAACATCGAAAAGTTATTTTTTATGAGAACATTCTAATGGTTAGTGCAGTTTGTTCTTTTTGTCTATTACATGTGGTGTTACTAGTCTACTGGGACTACCACCAAAAGAGTGTTGCGTGAGTCCGCTATTGAATGATCGCTGAAAAGTTTCGTGCTTCGGGTAATACATAACCGCCAATTTTATCATTAAATAACACTGATTACGAATGTGAGTGCGTGACGAGTTATGTAACCGGTCACTACCATCGGTTGAGTGGCTGTGCAAGTTGCCAATTCTCCCCTCGTCTCCATAACCTTCGCTTCCAAAATTCCTTCAGTCGCACAGCATACCCCAATTGTGGATGACATAGTCCGACTGCCTCCGGATAGTGGTGAGCAGTAAGAACACTCGTGTGGTATTCACACAAAAAGGTAGCGCAGGATGTGAAGTAGCATCTAACATATGAACCCACGAATTTCTAATATGTAAAAACCTGAAAATTCCGCGTTTACAATAACGCAAATTTTTAAGTGGAATTTGTAATTTGTAAGTCCCTATAATAATAATAATAATAACAAAGCATTTATATAGCGCAGTTTTATGTTATTTCACTTCAAGTGCAACCTACCTATACCTAACCATTAAATCGAAATAAAATATATCATTTCATTAATTGTTTGTGTTTAATTAGTAGAACTCGATTATTTTTTTTTAAATTTGATGTAATGTGAACGACATAATATAACATTAATTAATAGAGTAAGGTAAATTATATATTCTCCACTTCTCAGTATGTTCACATTATCAAAACAGTATAACATATTTAAATAAATCAGTTAAGAAAACATTATCACTTATAAATACGGGAAACACATAATAAATGTAAAAACCTTACAGAATAGAGAATTTTAATTATTTTCTAACTAAATCCGTTTTACCGATAATAAATAATTATTTTTAAAAACCCGTTCAATTTAGAATGAGGTGGAAGTGAATAAAATCACTCAAATTAATCGTCACAATGTAGATTAACCGAAGTTTGAAAATTGCCTTGAACGTCGAAACAGCTGTCACAATAATAAAAACTAAAAGTACTAGCATAACTTAAGTTTATTATTAATACTAATAACATTATTAAATTTGATTTACATTAAATATATCGTTTCAATCTTATTTATTCTGCGTTCACCGCCAAATTTTCATTATATACCATTTTTTTTAATAAAAAACTACGAGTAACAACAAACTCAAATAAACTGTCAATGACTTTGTCATTTGTCATTCCTCAGAAACCGTGACGCGAAATAAAATAAATTATTACAAGCCTCGAACAATGGAATATTCAATTGTTTTATATAGTCAGCACACGTCCTCAGTCGTTGGGAGCCAGGACTGCTGACTCCGAAAAGGGCGTCCTTACGTAAAGCCTTTCCCGAATTGTCCACTGTGAATTAATTAACCCTCGGGATCCTTTGTAGTCAGGAGTTGACTTCCTCGCCTTTGTCAGGCTTTGTCGCCGATAGTGACAGAAAATTTTGAGAATTTTTAAGGTGTCGTAGAACGTGATTAGATATATCATTTTGTACCTAGAATTGAGGCGAATCTACATTATGGTAGAAGTGTAAAAACAGCTCAACCTTTTAACTTGATAATGACTACCTTTAAACGTTGGAACGTTTGTAAATAGATATTTATGCCTTTTACTTGTATTATCATGTAGTTAACGGGGAGAGGGACGTCGGAGAGTTATTATTTATTAATTCAAAATAATTATAATATTATTGTGCAATACGATAAACATTGTGTTTTTAAAGAGAAAAATATTTATTACGTTTTTTTTTTAATTTGCATGGGCTTAGCATTTATCAAAATATAATCAGAAATATTACACATTTCTGACCGTTCTACGCATGTTTTACAAAAACATTTAAAAAGTTGAATATTCTTTAAAAAAGCTGTGAAGGTTTTTCTGTAACTTGTCGATAAACGATAAATTTTAAAAAAAGAACAGTGTGCGGTTTAATTTTTTTATGAACACTACGTAACGTTAATGTTTTTTTTTTTTATAATGCGGATTACAAATCTTTGGTTTTGTTTACAAGAACGCAACGATAAAGGATTAAAAATTCTTTTCTCCACTGTAAAAATCATATTCGAATATTAAATATTTTGTAAAACATACAATGGGACGGTCAGAAAGAGTAATATTTCTGATTAAATTTTTAAAAAAACTAAGCCTGAGAGTGGAAGATACTCTCAGTATCGCCCTGGTGAAAGACAACCATTCAGATTGAAACGTTGCTTGAAATGGCTTTTAGCGATGTTTGGTGACCAGATCTGAATAGCCAGGTATTTCCCCACCTCCCTCTTCCCCTTCTCCTTCCCTTCCCCAATAACTTCAGCCTCACAACATTCCCCAATTGGGAATGCCATAGTCTCACTGGCTCCAGACGGTTGGGAGCAGTTGGAACTCTTGTGCGGTATTCATATAAAAAAATATATTAAAAAAAGCATATGTTAATTTATAAAATATTTAATAAATATTTTTCTGTTTAAAAACATTATGTTTATCGTATTGCGTAATAATACTATCATTATTTTGAATTAATAAATAATAACTCTCCGACGTCCCTCTCGCCCCTAACTCATTGAAGTTACTGTACTTTACCCCCGGACATCTTTTTCATCGTCCATTTCTACTTTCCTGTTCATTCAAATACGAATCTTATACTTGCATTTACAAAATCAACATGGAATGTCTTTTAAACTAATAACAGACAATCAGGAAGTGCATAAACCATAGGACATTGCATTCGTGTTCCATTGACCTTTTCAGTGTAATACCGCTGCGTTCATTGGAGCATATCGTACCCAATGATGCAATATATATTTTTTTTATATCATTGCTTCAGACCTAGCCCACCTTTTATCAGATTATTTAACCATGTTAATTATACACTACTACCAATTCGTACTTTGTTCTACTCATTTGAGATTACACTAACAAAACTTATGACTATGGAATTACCCAGTGGAAGTGATCCAGAGGCAGGACGAGGGATAGATGAATAGACTACGTGGATCAATAGCGTATTTATTCTCAGTAATATTTTTTTATTAAAAATTACGATAAATATGAAGATTTAAATTTATTTTAATGTTTATGAATTAGACAATTTTTGCCGCCAAAAAATTACAATATTTTCTTACTTGATTTACATACTACTATTTGCATATTTTTATTTACATATTATTATTTACCTATTTTTATTTTTATTTACATATTACGATTTACCTATTTTTATTTTTATAATTATGTACTTATTTCTATTTACATAATTTAATTCACATAATTTTATTTACTTATTATTATTTACCTATTTTCATTATTATGAACTTCTTACTATTTACTTATTAATATTTAATGTGTATTTTTATATGCTTATTACTATTTACTGATCATTATTTACTTACTATTTATTATTATCTGATCATTATTATTTATTTACTATTATCTACTTATTAATATTTACTAATTTTTATTCATGTATTATTGTTCGCTTATTGAAATTTACTGATTATTATTGAATTGGTTGGCGCTCATCTCAACATCGTGTGAGCATACTGAGAAGTGGGGAATAAATAATATTCCTTACTTTGTTAAACAATTAAATTAATTAAGAAAATAATGTCATTTAATACGATGAAAACCTCGCAGAATAGAGAAGTTTTAATAATTTTATATCTAAATCGGTTTTACCGACAATAAATCATTTTAAACACCGTTCAAATTAAAATTGGGTGGGAGTAAATAAAACCGTATAAGTATGTCGCGTGATGTGGCCTAACCACATTTTGAAAATAGCCTTGTACGCTGAAACAGCTGTCACAATAATAAAAACAAAAAATACTTGCAGAATTTAATAAAACTTGATTTACATTAAATTAAAAAAATATATATATTTTATAGATTTTAACCTCCAAGTTTGTCAGATCACAAGCAGCTACGACAGCTGGGTTTTGTGATTGGATTAGGACCTTGACTCCGATAATGCCAGCCACACTGTCGTTTACTAGGTATACTAACACTTTCATTAATAAATAATAATCATCGAATGGTATTATTTATCTCGTTCGACAAACAATGTAGCTCTTTGTGAATTACAATTATAGCTCCAATAATCATCGCATTAGTACAGAAATGGAAAACATTTATTACTTCGGTTACTGAAAAAGTCCGCGATATTTGAAATATACCTGTGCGTATTTGTCGATCTTTCTCGAATATTGAGCAAAAGTTTATCCAAAGATAAAAAACAACATCGCCTCTCTCATGCAGATTTGGGCAAATGCTTTGGCCATTAGTCATAGAAACTTTGTATTTTTTCTCACAGGCATTGATAACATTTACACCGGTTATAAAATCGGCTTCACGCGGATCATAAAGTCGTTAGTTTCACAATCTCAAGGCTGTTTGGGCGCCAGAGATGCCGAAAGGCCGGTTTTAGGCAGGTACTTACTGGTCGAAACTTTGGCCGTTTAAAATGGAATCTTCCTGTTCAAATAAAGATCATAGACATAATTGTTTTCTAATCGTCAAGACCCAGCAATACTCTCCAAGCGAAAACTGAACTGCGAACGATATTATGTTAATATGGAAGAGAGAGGGAGCGCGCTAATATAAATAACGATTGTTTAAAAAATAAGTATAAATAAGTCTAAAGTCATGGTGTTTGAAAGAGAGAGTACGAAAACAGTGAGCAATATAGTTGTGAATGATAAATACTTGAAGCGGGTCGATGAGTTTGTGTATTTGGGAAATATGTTTACGAGAGATGGAAAGACTGATAGGGATATTGAAAGAAGGGTGAATGCAGGAAACTGAATGCAGGAAAAGAATGCAAGGCTGATTTTAGCGTAATGAGTAAGATTAAGAAAGGGACGCTTAGATAATTTGGGCATGTAGAACGAACGAATAAAGTAAGGAGTGTAAGGAGAATATATGAGGCGAATGTGAATGGAAGAAGAAGCTGGAGATGCCCGACGAAGACATGGCACGATCAAATGAATCAAATATTTGAGTCGGGACATGTCTGAAATCGGAATAATAGAAGAGAATATATGAGACGATGTATGAATGTGAATGAAGCAAGAAATGTACCCAAGAAGATCGAGTTGTTTGGCGGGTCGTCCTTTCTGCCAAACCCCGCGGGGAAACGGCGTCATGGTTAGTTCGTTAGTTTAAAAATATTTATTGAAACACGACATATTTACAATAAAGTAAAAACTGCTGGCTAGATAAACATTTAAAAAAAACGCTTTAATTTTTTTTTCATATCTACAAGATGTTAAATAACAGAACCACATGTATTATTAATATTTTCGGAGCATTCATTGAAATTTATTTCTTTAATTTCATATAACTACATTTTCAACTAGACATCTGAATAGAGATTATCTTAAAAAAGTTTGAGGCGATTTATGAATGTGAATGAAGCAAGAAGTGTATGTCAATATCGAATTGTTTGGCGGTATATCCACTTTGCCTACCCAGCGGTGTAACGGCGTGATGGTTAGTTAGTCAGGCATTTTGGGGCTCCCGATCCGAGGTAGCTACCAAATTCTACAATCTGAAATGAACTAATTCTAAAATGTGAATGGACAAAACCCCAAAAATGCCGTCCACCCTTTAAATGATAATGTTATCGCCTAGACATTTGCACTGTCCATCCATTTAACTAATACCATTGGAAAAATCCCAGCGTGTAAAAGTAACGAAGCTATATCTATTGTTATATATCCATGGCTCATAAAACTTTTCCATGGCTACCTACATGAGAAAAAATATAAGATACGTAATTCTTATTCCGCAATTAAACTGATCCATTAAAAACAGCAATAAGAATATTTTTTAATGCGTATGATAATACCTTACCAGTATAAAAATTTATGTGTTAGGCCCGGTATTTCAATATACTATAAAAATGTTATGGCTTTTATGGCGAAATTAGAACATTATCCGTATATAGATATCACCAACATTACACGTTTTGTCTATGATTTTAATAGAAAAACGTATTTCTTTGCAAAACCAAACTGTCGTTGCGATGTTTCAAAATGTCAACGACCGCTAATTGTTTTTATGCAGGTTTAATATAAGAGTTTTTAATGTTTTTTATTCATTAATTTGTAAGTATAAAAATATTTGACATGATATTCAACTGCCAAAATAAGCACATGCCCGTGATATGGCAGTCGAAACATATATATTAATTATTTTTATAAACAATAATTATTAGCCTGAAACGCTCATCCAAATTGAAAAAACCTTCCGAGCAAAGATAAATGTCGCCGGCAGGACACGAACCCACACCCTTCTAATATCCGGTCAGATGCTCTACCATTGAGCTACGTCGGCTTATCGCAAACCCGCTAAGTAACCAAAACCGTAATTATTGAATGAAACACTAGTATATATTGATTAACTTAATAATAAGCATCTGACCGGATATTAGAAGGGTGTGGGTTCGTGTCCTGCCGGCGACATTTATCTTTGCTTGGAAGGTTTTTTCAATTTGGATGAGTGTTTCAGGCTAATAATTATTGTTTATAAAAATAATTGTTACCCTTTGCGCTATGCACAAAAATCTTGTCTTAAAAACTTTAGTTTATCAATTAATATATATTAATATAATAACATATATATTAATATAATAGTGGAATTAATATTTTGAAAACCTGGTTCGATATAAATTTATGAACACTAAATACGTGAAAAAAACTTATCATATACCTCACAGGTTGGCGGAAAATACCGTAAATATCAACATTGCCATTTAAGTTCATAATAAAAAATTCCCACTGGGGTTATACAAATAGCGTTTCAAATTGTATTGATTTACTCGTATGTAGTAAATCAAACATAAAGTATCTTTGAATTATAATATATAGTAATATTAAATGCAAATCCCAAATAAATTCATACTTATTTTGTATATTTTACTGTGTAATAATCTTTCTCTGTGTTTTTCTTTACTTTTTTTCTTCCTCTTATTTAATGTACCATTGTTATTTTTTTGTTTGTATTATCACTTATGTAACTATTCCATTACACTACCCCTGCATACCTTCCGAAATAAAAAACTATTATTATATTTTTATTATTATTATTATAGACAGAATGATAATAAATTAAATTAATATTCGTATTATTTAGATTCGCTTGTTTGTAGATAGTCTTCCACGCCATTAAGCATGGCCTAATTGTAAAAAAATATTCGTTTTGTGGGAGTCAGTGCACTATTTATGAAATAACGATAAAATAACCGTTAAAAACAAACTACCTCGTTTTCACTTTGGAACTTTCAAAACAAATACTTATACTTACTGTTTTAGATTGAATATGATTATTTATCAATTAATTCTCGACATTCTCAATTGATGGATGAAAAATCGAAGTCCATGCTGATAAGAGTAGGCGATTTACGAATTCACATAAATTTCAACGAAATGAAAGTATGTAATTATTCACGTAAATTTTCATGTCTGTGACTAATAGTGCTGGAACTACTTCCAGACAAAGATTATGCGGCCGATACTTTAAGCTGCTGACCCTGTACAAATTGCAAGTGTGCCTCACTGTAGAATTTTGTAGCTAACTACGGTCGGAAGTCCCAAAATATCTGAAAAAAGTCTTCGACTCAGTGTGCAGAAACGGGCAATCCTTTTGAGAGATTGGCCCATCTTAACAAACGGATTGCAATCTTTGGAGCAGAGACGTCAGTTGGTAAAGCTGTCCTTGTTCTACCGGTATTTTAATGAAAGATGCTCCGAGGGAATAGCGTCATTGATCCCTTTGGCACCGTTGCACAGTCGGTAAACATTTGTATACGGATGACGTATGTCACATGAGAACGGGTCGCTTTTACGACTCGTTCTTGTGTTTAACAGCTCAGCTGTGGAATGATCTGATGGCCTCTGTATTTTCTCCCTCCTATCCTCTAAAAGACCCTCCACACAGAATTTCCAAAGATGATATACTGTGTAGAGTTACTCTAAAAAAAAATTTTTTAGCAAGGATTTACCTAATTTATCTCTCTTAGCGAGCATAAAAAGCAACTGAAATACCCGGTCTAATGCATATAATATTATCATACCAGTAGCAATATTTATCAGTGTAGTTATTACGTATACGATGTGTGTAGTAGCCACTAGTATTACAGGCAGTACATTATTACATTACTTTAAGAGGAAGTATAAAAATGTTAATTCATGTGAAGTAATTTGAAATATACCGAGAACGAATTAAGCGTTTGTATAAAGACCTTCTAACCCTTTGAGAGATAAAGTCATTATTTTGATCATATCAACAAAAAGGTAACTTGAAACTATTCATTTCATGATTTTGAAACAAAGTAAATGTAACGTCTTTGCCTTTTGTGTAACGGCCATAAGATTTAAGGTTTTACTGTGATATAGAGATGGCGGAAAAATAGTCAATAGAATGTGATTAACACAACGTATTATCTCGGAAAAACAGGATATAATGAAAAGAGACCGCACAAATATTTATATTTTTCGTATACTTACAATTTTTTTTAATAGTTTCCATATAATTTTGACACTTTAAGGTAAGGTATAAATATTTAAAAAAACACATATATTATAGAACTTTGTTCATAGTCCTCTTCACTATGAGATCTCCCGTGTTGAGGCGAACCAAGTTTTCAATAAAGGGGTTTCAGCGACTTCTATATTTCAACTTCGTTGTTTTGAGATTAGTAGACAGTTCTACTTCTGTTAATTCATTAAGCCAAGTTTTGCTGGACCTAATGCAATTATTGATTGAATTACTTTTTTTGATATTAAGTGGGAGTTTGTTGTATAATATTACAGATAAAAATGCCATCTGTCTCACAAGGTTTCAGTAACACTTTGTGATAGACAATAGGGTATAGTTGCAGATTTGAGCATTGTATTCGTGGAGATAATGGGAACTATTTTTTAACAAAAATCGATAATTTTTATACCTGCCGAACATAAAAAACAAGTATAATTCGGTTGCGCAACTCAATTTATGCATTTTTTTCAAAGTTTCACCCTGATATAAGTTATTTTAAATCGAAAAATCGTACTTTAAACCTCAAGCCGTTTAAATAATTTGTCTTTTTCTGTGATATTTATAAAGTTTTACATATTATTATGTAAAAAATATATAATTCGCAAGTAATAATTTAACATAATCTGCTCACGATAGTGACAGTAAGCTGATGCGTATGTGCCATATATAATAGATGCAAAGGCATTTATAGTATATTTAGGTGCCGACTGTCGCCGAGCTACGACCAAATTGCACGGACTATCAAAATAGCGGAGCCAATTTAAGTTACACGTTTGTAGTGTGTAGGTAGAAAGAAAGGCGGGGCGCTTTGTAGTAGTGTGGGTGAACGATGTTGACGGCACGCGTTGCGCGGTTTTATACTAGTAATCGTTCATGGCCCATTTTCTTTGTTTATTTTTTGTTATAGGAAGATACCAACTGTTAAAATATTTTTTTAAATATCTATTAATACATATTATTGTGGAATAATTTATCGATAGAGACGTTGATCTAAAACAAGCTGGATATCAAGGGGCTAAAAACATAATTACATCAATTAAGTAATTCAACTAACTAACCCATCATTATACCATTTCGTAGTAGGGATAGTCAGAGATTATAGAACACACAACTCTGAGCTGGATCACACTATTTGCTTCGTCCATATTCACACACATAAGTAATCTTTTCTTTTTCGCATACGTAGTCTGACTTTGCAAACCTGTGAATGGATGTACCCAATGGACCTTAACCCTTTAATTGCCTGAAAGAATTAGCATACCGCAAATTTTTTTAAACAATAATATAACAGATTTTAAGAAGATCAATGTAAAATCGATAATATCTGTAAATTGTAATATCATATTGTTTCATTACAATTATATTGGATGTATCCGCGTGTTACATATATTAGATTATTCAAAACACTTTAAATTAAAGAACGGAGGCTTTACGCACAAATTTTGTATTACCGACCTGCCGTACACGGCCACGGAAAACGTGTAAACGCGCTTACGGCATATAATCGGTTAACCAGCGTTACCTCGGTTATTTCTCGCAAAACGACGTTTTTATTAATTGTACCGTCTTACCAGATAATTTGTTTATATATTTATAAAAATTGTACATATCTGTGATAAGTAATTTCCCCAGAATAGCTGCTGATATTCAGAGAGACGATTTTTTGGCATCGCCGATCGGATACGCCGGCGTTCAACGGATAAAAATATTGCGTACCGATGGGTGATTTCTGCGCACTAAAAGTTAAACTTTTTTTATTATTTTATATATGAAAACCGCAAAAGAGTACCAACTGCCCGATGCTAGTAGGACTATAGCATCCCCAATCAGAGTATATTGGGGTAGAAGGAAATGGGGAGGGGAATGAGATGGGGAGAGAAAGGATTGGTAGTATCTACCTTTTTATAAATCTGGTCCCCAAACATGTCTAAAGCCGTTTTAAGCAACGTTTCGATTTTAAATGGTGGTCCTTCACCATGGCGTGATACTCAGAGCATAGGTTTATAAGTCTGCCGGGTATGTCCTTTTTATGTTATTCATGGGTCTAAGCCTCCCGCCAATCGAATTAATCGATTATTTAATGCAAATGAAATCAGATTGAATATTCATCATTGCAGGTGGTAGGAACATTATTAGGTGGTACCAAAAGAACGACGGAATAAGCATCAATGATTTATTGGAATCTTTCTCTATATCAATTAGCACAAAATTGAATTTTATTTGATCACAGATTTTTAGAAATACACGTAAGAAATTTACATTGGGTATTAATGTGCGTTTAACCAGCGGCGTACAAAGAATTTTTAATCGAGGTAGGAAGTGGGTAAAATTATTTCGTTAGTAAAGTTCCACTCATTAATAGAGGTACCAACAGATGGCACTGATTGCTAAATTTGTGATTTTTACCGAAAGGCATCGCCTTTTTTGACACTAACACAGACGAGTCTTCCCTTGAATGCCCATTACGCACACATTTACATTTTTGCATTAGAATATGGCCTGCGCGTCATTCTGAATACTTAGTTCCCGCTCTTGACAGATATTGTAGAGCGGTCAGAAAAAGGCGCGTGAAAATAGATTGATTTTTTTAAATAATTTTATAAATTACAATATTATTTATATTTTCATTTGAGTAAGGTAGGGTAGGCAGTACATGTGTTCCTATATAGAAAGCACGCCTCTATGTATAACATATGTGTATAATATTTATGTATGTTCTTAAATTATCCACTTTTATTAAATGAAACATAACACTTAAGTTTTTTCCAGAGATGAGATTTTTTTATAATTTTACTAAAAATATAATATCCTAAACACCATTATTGAATATACTAATCTACTTAACCTGATCAATCTTCGTATACCTACTAAAAACACTAGGCAGTACGTCCAATTTTACACTGCGGTTGCAAGAATAAACGATCAAATGTTTTCTACCATAAATAGACTTAGTCCATGGTAATGAGTTGACTACATTAATATGCCCCTGAGTCAAGTGAAAACCAATAAATTGAAACCTATTATGTTAAACATGTAAAGAAATTTAATTACAATATATTTTCCTATGTTTGGTCTTGTAAGTTCATATCCGTTTTTAGTGTTCCTAGAATACTGGTTTATGTATATGTACTGATATTATATGTTATATGTATTAATAATGTCTGTAAATTATCATTGACCGTAAAAGAAATAAATAAATAAATATGGAATTTAGTGGGCACCTTTTTCTCAATGCTTAAAAATTCCAAAGTATAACATTCTCAAAAAAAAAATTAATAATGCTTTAATTAATTTCATTATTTTTAAATGCGCCATTATCCTAAAATGGAAGTACCTTTAATAGATTTTTTTAATAAAATCGATGTCGCCAAGTGATATAACACCTTTTGACTATTTGACCGAGCAAGCCAAACAACATTGTGCGCTGTCTCTCTTCCACTACCTAACATCGCATATAGCCGTTCCAATAGACTTGAATTGCAGTTCGAAGTAGTGATCGACCGAATACTGATCGATGTTTAATGTTTGGTTGAGTTGGTACCTATGTACCTATCTACTCTAACAGTGAAAAAAAACGTATTTAAAAATTACTGTGTATAAATTTTTCAATTTTCTGTGATTTTTATGTATTTTCACCATTTTAAACAAACAAATAAAGTGTCCATTTCATGGGAACGTACTTTACAAACTGCTCTTCTTTGCACACGAAATGATAAGAAATCACATCCAGGACGTTGTCCTATATTTGGTTTGATTATTAAGTTCATGAGGCTGCTAGGTAACATGCTATAAAGGCACTTTTGACCTTGCATTATCCGTATAAAAAAAAACAAATTTAAACAAGTTTCAAATTGTAAAATGAAGTTATTATTACCAATGAATGTTGTACTTTTACTTACTGAAACGGGGTTATTTCTGTTACCGTCGAGGTCGAATTAAAGCATTTCAATCAATGTTTATTGAGTTTTAAATCGTAATTGGTTATTTGTAAAGAATAATTATTACTCTTCATGAACACTTGACGAAGAGTTGAGTTGTAAAGAAAACGAATTAATGAGTTCTGAAGCGAAAGGAATTAAAATTATCTGCACTTTATTGCAGACATGGAGACATGCGTAATACCAATTCAACTTTCCAGATGATATTATAAATATATATATTTTAATAAAGTCATCATAAATAAGACATCCTTCACTCTAGATACAAAGGTTATGGGTTTAATTCCGGGAAACGCAAATTATTGTTTTTTTTTTTATCAATTTAAAGATATTTACAAAATAAAACAAAAAGTTTTGATATCCTACGTTTAAGTAGCTTAGGGTGTTTTTCTTTCACAATTTTGATATTATTATTGTGCCGTTTTGGTACTTATGTATATATATATATAAATTAAAATATTTATAATACCACTAGGTGATGTGTGCCCGGCCTTGCTCGGGTTATTTATTTTTATTTTTTGGAATAAAGTTATAAAGTTGTGAATTCTTGATTGTAGTTTTGGTGCCATAATTAAATTGACAGCGAAAGTAACGCCTTGTGACGACTGTCAATATCTCCAAACAAAGAAACAAAAAACATTAATTTGAAAATTTTATTTCATTTCAAACATTTATTTTTTTCAAAACATATCTAAACAATAAATTTCTTAAGCTAAACTTCCAAGATTATCATTTAGTTTGTCTATACATTTTTCATATATATTTTTGTCATTGCTTCATTAATGTATTACGCATGAGCTGTTATTGTTCTGTAGCTAAGGTTTATCTCATTTACTGCTGTGTGATTGGATGATGGACCATTAATAAAAAAATATTATTTACTAATGTCATTTTGATTTCTGTACCTATTCTACAACTATTATAATTTTAAATAAATTTTACTGCATGCAGCTATTATTGAACTGACTGGATGTAACAAATCATCAACTGATTATTTTCAATGTATTTCACTTGGATGCAAACTCAAGCACTGAATAGTGAACGTAGGTAGGACACTCTACTGTCTCGCTTAGTTTAGATATCAAATGATATGGCATGAACTCCCTTACCCACTGATATAGCCTGTGGTCGGGGCTATACTCGGTACTTTATAACCAGGGCCCGGTCAGGGGTTAAATCCGCCTTGAAGTCTCGTGTTTGTAGGACCCCCTCTGATTAATAATATTAATAAATGAAAATAACTCTGTCTCCAATAAATGTATAATTTATTAATTAAATAATATACACTGTACTGACCACTTTATTCATATAAAGATATATATATATAATTTTTTTTTGAAAAAATGCTGATGAGGACATAGAAAATAAAGCGAATCTAAAATTTCACTTCAATCCGACTGATGATGCCTCAGAAAACGAACCTAAATAAAAAATCGAAGAACACCCAAAAACGTGACTAACCTTTCCAGTTGTCAAAAACAAACCACTGATCCAAAATGGCTGATAATGCTAACATATGATAAACATATGTGTACCAACATAACAAAAAAATAAATCGATAAAAAAATTCACTTTTTCTTTTGAACACACCTCGTATATATATGTTTCGAAAGCGATGCTTTCTTCATCAGGAGTCATCATCTCCTGATGAAGAAAGCATCGCTTTCGAACCCGTAAAACTCAACCAAAAATAATCGTTCTCTATGATCTGAGTTCCCTGGTTACTGACGGTGCAGAAAACCCTGTTGCACCTCTCGTTTAATAGGTTGATATATTTTATTTGACCTAAAATTTCACACAGGGTGTGAAACGGAAATAGATTACGAAGAGAAAAATGAAAAGGATATAGGCAGCTAGGCGAAAATCTAAAGTAATAAAATAATAAAACACGGCTTTACGAAGTCTCTTCCAGGACAGCCGTTTGAACAAAAATATTTGTAACAATTATTATTTTTATAAACAATAATTATTAATCTAAAACACTCATCCAAATTGAAAAAACCTTCCGAGCAAAGATAAATGTCGCCGGCAGGACTCGAACCCGCACCCTTCTAATGTCCGGTTAGATGCTCTACCGTTGAGCTACGTCGGCTTATCGCAAATTTATCGCTTATCCGGACATTAGAAGAGTGCGGGTTCGAGTCCTGCCGGCGACATTTATCTTTGCTCGGAAGGTTTTTTCAATTTGGATGAGTGTTTTAGATTAATAATTATTGTTTATAAAAATAATAATTGTTACCCTTTGCACTATGCACAAAAATCTTGTCTTAAGTTTTAAAGAACTTTAGTTTATCAATTAATAAAAATATTTGTATTTCGTGCACGACGGAGAAGCAAAATTTTAATTGCGCTGCGTGCCGTATGGCTCAAGATCGGGCCTGCCCTTAATATTATAAAACTCCTGAGACGAAATTTTATATCTTGTGGTTGAATCAAATCAATTGAAACAGACTATATTTGGCCACGGAACCCTTTTGTGTTTTGCAATATAAAACCGAGAGTAGAATATATTGGAAGACAGTAATACCTAACGGAGAAAACACCGCGGGCGATTTTTTTATTCATGGTAAAATATTAAAAAATTATTGAATTTATTAGTAATAGAAAAATATATATTAGTGCGATATACAGTCTAGTCATCCTACTGCTAAGTCGGGCCCTGCTTATAACTTACAGTTTATAGCTTCTTATAGTTCCTTGTTGCGTGTTCCTCGAACTGTGAGGTGATTCAGGTTTCCTTTGTTACCGGCCGTTGAAATACTCCGGAGCCAATGACCGGAAGTAGAGTCGCTGGCATTTTGCTAAGGTAACTCCCGCACTGTGGGCAATTCTAATAAAACAAGACGGACTGTTCAGTTGTAAAGTTCCGATTTGCACCGTTTCCACATTACGATATAGTCGATTTACGACCATTCTATATTACGATTTACTCGTTTAGCGCCCTTTCGATTACGTTGAACTCGATTTACGACATAGGGAACAGTCTCCAGATAAATACGCTTTTCTCAGTTGATTATTAATGTAAGGCATCTATATTTGTATTATCAAATACAACTCAAATAAGTTCAGAATCTTTCAAAACTTACTGTAATACAAGTACATGTTTTTGGATCCGTGATAAATCAACACACTTTAAAAATGGTGTCAAAAAAAATCTTCCCCGAAAACCTAATCTCACCTTAATTAATAATTTTTATGTTTAAAAAAAATCATTTAAAAAACATATACACTTATGTATAAATTATGACGGCCTCCATGGTCGAAGAGTAAGGCTCTCGACTACGAATCCGAAGGTCGTGGGTTCAAATCCCGGCGTGCGTAAGAAAATTTTATTTAATTATTTTGTGCTTTTTCACAATTAATTCATTTAAAAATAATGTATAGTATATTTGCGCACGTTCCAGAGTGGAAGATACTCTCAGTGATACCCTGGTGAAAGACCACCATTCAGAATTGAAACTTTACTTGAAATTGCTTTTAGCCGTGTTTGGTAACCAGATCTGAATAGCCAGGTATTTCCCCACCTTCCTCTTCCCCTTCTCCCTCTCTTCCCTAATACCTTCAGCCTCGCAACATTCCCCAATTGGGGATGCCATAGTCTCAATGGCGCCAGATTATGGTTGGGAGCAGTTGGGACGCTTGTCCCCAAATTTAGCAGCATTCGTACAAAAGTGTTCAACCAGTCTATTCGACGCATCAGACTTGGCCGATCTGAGCGTGAGTTATCCCTGATAAAGGTTCTGCCCGTTCAGTGCCTTATATACCATAAGTCAAATTTTAAACTGAACGTGTGACTCGAAGGCAAGTGTAGACATTACGTGGAAGAGGAGTGATGTGACAGTATCTGATGGCACCGCATATAAGACGAACTGCTGTGTTGAACACTCCTTGCAGTCTGTTCAAATGTACATTCAGCATTCAAACTATTGCATCAGTCCTATCTGGAGACTACTAGAGTATACTATACAGACATCCGTCAGAATTAATAGTCTTGCCTTAAATATCATTTCGATAGCTGGAAGAAAAAGTCGCGGAAAAGGACGCCTATTTTGGGAGCAGCCTAGTCCAATGCACTTTTTTCCGTGATTTTGTCTGCGGTAAACACATTATAAAACATTATATATATATATATATTTTTTTTTTTTTTCATATGAAGCGGTAACTTGGTGATGTGACATTATTATTCCCTTCCCGGTCAGCAGGTACCTGCTGACCTCCCACCCTTGGCCCTTCACTCGCCTGTTTGTATCAATCCATAACACATGTGCATCTTAGTTCATAGTTTAGTTGTATACTGCCCTGAAGAAGCTACGGTAGTAACGAAACCCGGTCGGCTAAAGTATAAATAAAAGTGATGTAAAACAAAGTTATTGTATTATTTTTTAAATTACATTATAAAACGTTTACAATAGAGTAAAACTAAACCCTCCAACAAGTTTTCGGTTTTTTAAATAAGCAGAACCTTTTTACGTATTTTTTTTTTGCTTGGAAAAACCAAAGACTAAACTGTCGCAGTACCTACTTGGTAATTAATTTAAAGCTATAACTATTTAAAACATAACAGTACAATATATTTCAGATTAATTTATTTTATTTTTTATGTTAACGAACTATTGTTCAATTATACAAAATACACAAAACGAAATGAGACAAACAAGAGCTACAGAAAAATAACAGCACATACATAATACATGAATGAAGAAATGACAAAAATATACATTTGAGAGAACATGTCAAAATCCTGAACAAGGTGATGTCTTAAATATTTTTTTTAATGGAATGAAAATCAATTTAATAATGTTTTTATTGAGTCCTACGAATATTTTAGTTTTTATTATTGTGACGCTGTTTTAACATTCAGAGAATGGCCTTGAACGCCGAAACACCTGTCACAATAATAAAAAAAAACACTTGCAGAAACTAATAATAACACTATTAAATTTGATTTACATTAATTTTTAAAAATTAAATGATGTTCTACGGATTGAACACAAAACAATTAATAAGAATTACTTTGTTTACACCGCTCTTGATATTTATATATAAAAAAAACAGTGGTGTAAACAAAGTAATACTTATAAATTTAAATGAGGATGCAAAATAACTATAAATCTATTAAAGAAACAAAAAAATAAAAAAAGTTTATTTTCGTGAAGCCTGATAAAAATTAAAGAGTATACAAAAATTAAATAATACTTCTATTATGTATATTTCTCGATGTTGGCGAGCAGCGTGATTCAAACATTCAAAGTCCATTACTTCAGTGTGACATAAGCATACAGCAGTAAAGTTGAGGGAAAGCGACAATGACGTTGTGATATAACATATACTTAACATCGATAAAATGAAGAAGATACTATAAAAACCATTTACACCAAACAGCCACGACAAAGCTCTTTCCAAAGGTATAACCAGCATCTATGATTCTGTTTTTATAACGCGCTCCGTATTTGAACAAGTGATAAAAGTCCAATGGAACGAATCGATATTATTGAATTCAGTTATACGGTTGTTGTACATTTTGCATTATCATCTATTTTTTTGTGTAGAACAGTTGGGAAGCATAGACACTATATAGATACAGAAAATATATCAATTACTTGAGCAAGTACATTGGAGTCTTATTACTTACATTGATATTACAACTAATTTATTAGATAACTGTGTGTTGCAATCTATTTATTGGCTTTGCTACTAATTTTATAGTAATAAAACTATTATTAAGAAGTGTTTTATTTATTTTATTTAATATAATACATATAAAATATTTGATAGTGCAGATATATCTTAATAGCTAATTCAAAAAAAGTAAAAGTTTATTTAACAAAAAGTGCCCAACTCAATAGAGAAAGATTTCTCGTGTTTGAGTTAGGGAGCACCGCCATCTAGCGACGGTAGTGAAAAAATAAATTAATAGAAATAAAAGTACATCAAGAATGTAATATAGATAATGTTTGTGTTGTTGTACACGATAGTTACTACAAAATAAATAAAAACAAAAAAAATAATAAGGCTAAAAGGATGTGATACTATAATAGTAGTTATATATAATTTTTTGGCTTTTGATATAAAGTCATCTTATAATTAAGATTTAACTGTGATATTGTGATGGTAGAATAATAATTCAATTTGGGAGTCGGTTATGGGTACCGCCGCCCCGGGAACCATTCATTGGATAACCAACACCTCTGTCATAGGTCACCCCAAGTGGTTCGCTAATGTAGGCGAATTGAATTGAACAGGGGTGCTTGGGTTCACGAGGTGAGGTTTGTCCAGGTCTTGGCGGCGGTGCGTCTGCCCACTAGCTGCGTGGATGGGCGGACAGGGAGAGGAAGATTGAGGGAGACCCATTGACCTCTCCAGCCGGAGTCTCTTAACCCATCGCCTTACACCCCAGTGGGGAGGATGGATTAATACGCCCGTCCACATACCATCCCCAAAGATGACATTGGCCCTGAGGACATTTTTTTTTAAATTCCTTCTGTGTAGAGTTAATGAAAAAAAAAGAAACACTGGACAACCTTGCACGCTCTTATACATCAGTCGAACGTTTGTTACAATTAGTAAAAGATTAGAGTAGATCCAAACCATACAAAAGTCTCAATATATTTAAAAAATGCCCACTGAATGATCAAACTGAATCATTAACAGGACGCTTAATAAAACCTCCGCATATTCTAGAGGTCAATTTTTAAATAAAAACCGGTTGAAATAAATTCACTCGCATTTTTCAGAATGAGGTTGTCTCCTACAACAGAATTTCATATTATTTACAAATATATCATATTACTTAGAGTATGACGAGGACAGAACTTTTTAAATTTTTGAAAAATACTCAATATTTCCCGATATATAAGCCGTCAAAATGTTGATAATCTCGCCGGCCGATAAGTGTGTGACGTCACGGTTCATAAAATGACCGGCATGGCCATAAATATGATACGCGCAGCAGTATGAATAGAGACATCACCGGTAAACGTTTTTCTCAAGTCCATTTTGAAAGCTCATAACGTCGATATTTTTGGAAATATCGGTAAGCTAATTTTGCTGTTATTAACTTTTTAAATATAATACATTTTCGTCAAAGGAAAATTAGGAGAGAACTTCATTGCCTAATTGAAAGTCGATCATTTGGAATTGAAACATTGCGTGAAATGGATTAAGCTATATTAGGAAGACGTTTAGAAGACAGGAAAGCAAAGACTGCGACAAAGAAGAAGTGTATTGTGGAGGTCAATAACTTTTGGCGACCATCTTGCATTTTGCCAAATGCCCCTAAGGCTCTCAAATATTATTTACTTGTGAAATCGTTCACTTGTACATATGTAATAATGCATTATTTAACTTGTATTATAATGCTGGTTGTATACCACATAGTTACCACCTGGTTTAGCCATGGAAAAACTTTTTTTTTTCTAACTTTCCTATTTCACCAATAGTGACAACCGCACAATATATGAGACTATAGTGAGACTATGGCATCCCAATTAAGGTATGTTACAAGGTTGAAGGAGGAAGGAGATGTAGGAGAGGAAGGTGGGAATATACCTGGCTATTCAATTCTGGTAACCAAACGCGGATAAATACATTTCAAGCAACGTTTCAAATTTGAATGGTGGTATTTAATCAAATGTGAAATAACACAAATTAATCAAATAAAATTTAATTGCGCATACCAGGACTTGAATCCACGACCACCAGATTCGTAGCCCAGGATTGTAATTACTCACCCAAGGAGGCCGTTGGGAATATTTTGTCTAGTTAAATATAGAATTAACAATATGGGGTCTTATCCATTATCGTATATTTCAAAACCTGGGAGTTAGCTTCCAAAATCGGAAAAACTAACGACTACCGACTGCGCAAAATTTAATTTCTAGCGTAATATTGTAATATTTATTTAATTTGAACGATATAAATACGAGATAAACAATAATTTCATGTCAAAGTATTTTTAAATGGTAACTATTAAATGTGGCATTAGGTCGTACAATAATGACATCAGAGAGTATATAAAAAATAAACGTTCATGAAGGATATAAAGTAAAAGATATGCGTACATATAAAACTTATAGTAAACTTAGGTTAAATTAATATTGATTGAAAAAATATGATAGTATAATAGCCTTCTTGTACTTGCCTTCCATGCAGTTAAATAGATCCGCTACATCTGCGAATCTATTACTAACTTCATGTAACCTAGGTACAAGCGAGTGTTTTTAATGCTCAGTCCTGATGTTGTTACATTTAAACAGGATTTTCGAACGAGTAGCTCTCGGAGGTATATGAAATTGAATGAAGTAAATATTGATATTGAGGATTTTGATGGCGTAATAATAATCTGCAATATACCGCAATCAACGGAGGTGATCATGAAGAGAGACCGGAAAATATTTATTCTGTCTCTCTCTTCTGTCTCGTCATTTGTCCAAAGTTGGACGACAGATTTCTAGAAGAAAAATTATGAAGAAAAAATACAACCAAAATATGCTGTTCTTTACAGAAAAAAACCGTCAATTTTCACACGCAAAACCGTTCTTTATCACAAGATCTCGTGGTCTGAATACCAGCATGACTGCAAAAAATCTGAAACTCTTCCAATAATGATACCGTAAATTTCTAATCCAACCGCTAATCTTTCATACGTATGCCTCGAGCAACCAAATCGAAATTTACCGATGAAAGAGAGATTTAAAGAGAAATAATTTTACAAAGTGTTGTAATACAGTGTAGACTGATAAAAATTCTGTTAATTCCCCGCATTAATAAGTAATGTTTATTAACTGTAGGAATTTTGTACGCGTCTGGTTAAACACAAGAATTTTAATTGTTCCGTTTGTCGGCAGAGTTTTTTTTTCCGTGATATTCGTAATGGTTGTACGTATATGATGAAATAGCTAACTTTGTAGCGTTGTGATTCCCGCTTGGGTTTGGATCTGTTTGTTGCTTATTCGATTCACACGGAAGTGATTTAATTGGCGTATTCCAGGAAAACACACCCTTAACTCTCCTCCCCCCTCACTTACCTATATATCTCAGACTCGGTTATGGCTTCTCTCTCTTTCAGCTTGTATAATTACTTTGTTTAGTGATGAAACGAATATTAAAATTTGCTAGTTGATTTTATGCGTCTATTTTCTAGTTTTGGTAAAAATTACGTTATTTTTAGGAAAAGTGAAGCGGCATTTTACATCAAAGTGGTGTTATGTTTTCTTCTGGAATTTTACAATACAATGGCTATTAAAAAAATACAGTATATAATACATCTTTGAAATTTATTTATTTTATGCTATGTTTAATTTTGTATTATATTAAAATTATTTTTTTAACTCAAAAAAGAATACCAGTATCAAGTTAGCTATGTTCCATTTCACGGCTATTTAAGTTTGTCAAAACCATAGACAATTAAATGTTTAGATTGTACAGTATTTTATTTTGAAATGGCAGAACAACGCTTGAAAAATACGAAAAATATTTGTTATTTAAATGAAAATTAAAGTTGGCATTATTCGCAGAATTTAGCAAAATTCGCGTTTTTTTACATTAAAATGATTCTTATTATTATTATTTTTCAGCAAAATTCGTGGTATCTTGCAATAAAAGCTGTATAAACTTATTCAGCTTTCAGGTAATTCGCAGCTAAAATATTTTTCGTAGTGCTGATTTTTTTTAAACTAATGACAGTAGACGGGGTTTGTGATGTAAAATTAGCTACTTTCTATTTTATGGCTATTCAAGCTTATAAAAGCAGTAGACAAAGAAATGTTTAGAAAGTACAATATTACTTTCCTGTTTTAAAATTCTAGAAAAACGCCTGAAAAATACATAAAATCGCGTGTCTCGAGTAAAAATGTAGTAACAATTATTTTTATAAACAATAATTATTAGCTTGAAACACTCATCCGTTTTACATTTAGCCGTTACAAGCCTTTCTCATACTAATAAAGTTGGTTGTTTACAGGTGAAAATATAATAAAAACAGTAATTATTGAATGAAACACTAGTATATATTGATTAACTTGGCGGGTTTGCGATAAGCCGACGTAGCTCAACGGTAGAGCATCTGACCGGACATCAGAAGGGTGCAGGTTCGAGTCCTGTCGGCGACATTTATCTTTGCTCGGAAAGGTTTTTTTCAATTTGGATGAGTGTTTCAAGCTAATAATTATTGTTTATAAAAATAATTGTTACCCTTTGCGCTATGCACAAAAATCTTGTCTTAAGTTTTTAAGAACTTTAGTTTATCAATTAATAAAAATGTAGTAATTCGTTTTATCTCAAACGCAAAATTTTAAGGTCTCTACTTATAAATTATTAACGTTTTCAGAGACCAAAAAATGTTTGATTGTCTATGGTTTGTTTGGCGAGCTGCTGCGGCTCTCCAATGACCCGAGGATTAAACAATAGTCCGTGACGGCCATTCATATCGGAGGTACTCACACGCCGGGGCAATACTAACACAATAAGCCATTTAACTCTCCTTAGCGAGTAGGACATTTGAATATTATACCCACCCTGTTCTACCTGTGAAAATGATGGGAATAAGGACTTCGCATCGATTTACTGCAAACTAATCTAATTTTACAGTAACCTCACACTCCCGAGGAAAATAATTACCCTCAAGACCTGTCATCTTTGGGGATGCTATGTGGACGGACGTATTAATCCATTCCTCCCACTACGGTGCAAGGCAATGGGTTGAGAGAGTCCGGCTGGAGAGGTCAAGGAGTCTCCCTCAGCCGGCGTCTTTGGATCCGACCCACCACGCAGCTGGTGGGCAGAAGCATCCGCCGTCAAGACCCGGATAAACTTCACCCCATCAACTCGGGCACCCCTGCTTAGTCAGCAAACTTACCGAACCATTTTGGGTGACCTATGGCAGAGGTGTTGGTTATCCAATAAATGGTTCCCGAGGCAGCATTACCTATATATACCCGCCTCCCATATTGAGTTCTAACTCTTGTATGGATGTCGCAAAAAACAAAATTATTTGCATATTTTACAGTTTGAATTACGAGTACTTCGTCTCGCACTCAACTAGAGTTCACATCGAAGAAAGCTCATGTCTGGACACGACAGTTCACCCATAATAACCGATAGAGTTAAATCTCTTAGCAGAATACAAATGAGAATAACATTACTGCATATGAAGGCGGCCTGCAATTACGTGCTGCACTTTGTATCTAAAGCTGCATTGCAGTGCTGAAAGTGCAGTACCACTCGTTGCATAATAAACTTGCAGTGTGAATAGCTGCGCACGTTCAGTGCATTTATTATTGCATAAATACAAAAAATCATTTTCAAAAGAGATTTGCTATTTTTGAACTTATCCCAAAATTAATTGAATTGTTTTGGAAAGCAGATGAAAGATTTTTTGTAGATATTACTAACGGATATGTGCAATTAAAAATATTCATTTTTTTTAGCGCAAACATAGACAAAGTTTTTTAAATCTCTTACCGATGATTTTTTCTTATAAGCTATATCACTTTATACTAAACTAAAAAACATATTTTATTAGAAAAATGTATCATAGAGGTTACAGTAACTTTTCTTTTATTTCGTTTCATATTAAAATAATTATTAAAAAATTGACCCACCTAGACAAATATTTTTGAAATGCTAAGTGTTGTTTCATAGAATTATTTAAAATTATTCGGAAGCGTCTATGATAAACTTTTAAATGTAACAAGAAAGCTTTGTTTTCTCTCTTTCTAAAACTGTTTTCATCGCATGTCTAATCATAATAGTAATGGAGATATAACGAGTTTTAAAAGGACGTGTCACTTGGTAGAAAATATGACACTACGTGATTCTACTGGTACTGATGTTTCGTAGCAAATACGCCACAACGTGACCCCAATGAAAAAAAAAACTTTCGCAGGTCACGAATAACTCAAAAAATGTGAATTATTTTTACTGCCATCATAAGAAATGGATAATGTTGCTTGTGAAATGATGGAGGACTTAGGCAGTCGAAGAATCAAACTCGCGACTTCTAGGTGGGAACGCAACCCATTTCCCAAATCAGTCACTGACCAGCCGTTAAACAGGTCTACCAGAAGTAATAATAAAGAACACATTTCGTGCTCGCAAACATGCCCACAGCAAAACATTTATAAAATCTCTCAAGGGCTAACACCCAAAATTATCTAAAGTAACATATAAATAAACAATTTTCCTAAATTGATTAAAATTACACACAATAAAACAAGTGTACTCAGAAACTCTTGAACAGTAAGGTACGCATCTAATCAACAGTTCTTATATAACTCAACAATGGCATACAATAAGCAATAAGCGACATACAATAACCACAAGTTGTACCAATTTCATCTGGGTATTAGCTTTACATATTTTTTTACGTCGCTCATGTTTGGTAGCAAAAAACTTAAGTTTATTACACGGGAATGACCCGTGCAAACCGGTCACTGTATTTAAAGTTAACTACCTACGTTATGGAGTAGAGTTTTGCAACGTGAGGTTAACGTGCCGGAAATTATGTTTTTAAACTTGGAAAATAATCCAGATCCACCTCAATTAAAGTTAATAATAGATATTGTAGATTACCCAATGTTAAGCCGTGATTTTTTTGCAATGAAGATGAGATATGTAAAGAAGCTATTTAAAATTGTCGAGACAACTGAGAGAAGTATTTTCCGTACCAATTTAAAAGAAAATTGATTTTCCCAATTTCCGCAGAAGTAAAATGGTCACGCAGTATACGAAGAAGCTTCCATATGAAGAATTTCAGTATTATATTTTGTTTCACAATGTTAACGTAGATATATTATAAAATTACGTACATTATATATGTTAGAAGCAAAGACGAGTCTAATAAGCAGTGATAAGTGGCGCCATGGGATTTTGCATGCGATGATGTCACAAAGTCGTCAATCTGGTCCACAATAGCCTCCCGATCGGTAGCGAATGACGTCAGAACCGGGACGTTTTGATTTGTTGCTTTTTAATCACCTTTTAAAATTGTTTTATTAATTATACAACTAAGCACATAAAATTAAACATATCGTCGCCCACAACACAAGCAACTAATTCTCACACATTTTATTTCGCTAATGGGATTTATTTAAGCATTTTTCTTTAAGCATAACATATTATAAAATGTACAAGAAAAAGCCAAAAAACAGGTTTTTTGGTTCTACTGGAAATTTGCTAAATATGAGATACGCCCGTTTTGTTGTGGGCGATTGTGTGCAGTCAGAGAATATATTTTTTTAACGTCCTTATATTTTTCGCGGAAGTTCCTTGTATAAGTTATTTGCGCTTATCGACAAGCTGTGTGAAGTACAATGACTCGATATTGATTGTTTTATGACGACGTAGCATGATTGCTCAGTTCTGAACTACTTTTTATAATTTCAAACGGTTTCCGTTTTGACCGTTCGATTCAAAGAAAAGCGGGATTGTTCGAACAATAAATAATAAAAAAATAATTCATATTCGTAAATAACCTTGTAATGAACATTTTAATATTTACCTAATTCAGTCGTCTAAGATGTTCAATTTAAGGTAGTTAGTAAATATAAATTAGAAATTAGACATATTTAAGTTCAATTTTAATTGGAATAAGTTCTTATTCTTGAGTCGCTTCCTCATTGCTGAGGATCGTGACCCCTATTCCAATCTCCCTGGTGTACAAGGCTCCTCCACTCCTCGCGATCCTGCGCTGCGTGGAGAGAAGCGGACACTGACGTTTCGAATATCTGTGAATTTTGGTTACTCCAACGCATTAGAGACCTTCCTCTGCTCCTCTTGCCTTCCACTTTACCAGAGACCATGAGCTTTTTCCACGTTGGAGTTCTCAGTTTGGCGAGCAACTTGTTCAAAGTATCTAAGACTACGCTGTAGGTAGACAGTTGATAGCATATTGTGGATGTCCAAATACTTCCATAATTGATGTATTTGTGAGTCTGCCTGTCCATGGAATTCTGAGCATTTTCCTCCAACACCACATTTCGAGGGCGTCTATCCGCTTTCTTTCGCTAACTCTGAGAGTCTATATTTCCGCACTCTAAAGAAATATGGAGAAAATCAGCGCCCGGATGAGTGTCATCTTGGTGGCTTTCATTGTGCCTTTGTAACTCCATATATTTTGCATTTTGCTGATGGCATCTTTTGTCATGCAAATCCTTCTTTCCACTTATTTTTCGCAACCCTCTTCGTTACGTATAGACGAGCAAGGGTATATGAAGTTGAAGAGCATATTTTCTTACAAAGGTGTTTGCCTTGTCGATCTCAATTAGTTTTGTTTTGGCTCTATTGATCAGTAGAAATAGATTATGGCTTTCTTCTTAGAATAACTTATTTAAGCTTATGAACCTCTTTGGGTCGAGTCTCAGGTGAAACCGTTACCATTTTCTGTTTCTATTTTATTTGAGATTTGATAAAATTATCTTCAGTGGTTTGTGGCGGCACCTATCAAAAGATATTTTTGCACTATTTCTACGTAGCCAGCATGCCCGCGGTTCTTCTTCTCGTTTCCAGACCAGAGCTCTTTATATTCGTTTCACCATGGCTGCCGCGATGAAGAACAGCTCCATTTAGTGTCCCAGTACCGCGACTTCTAACATCCCATAAATTTAGTTATCAAAGAGTGTATTGTATTAAACAAATCAACCAATTAATTGTAACTTTAATGCCTCAGTTCACTAGGATAGAGTCAGTCATACACATACAGTTTTTAGATATTAAAACACATTTATACCAGGGTGGCAAAGTTGAATTTCTTATATCTTGAAGATTTATATCTCAAATCTTCTATTAAATTGCGCAATACTTTTAGATGAATTTCTGCGCTAGTAAGGAGCGGCACGCCGTTAACCTTTTCAGACTTGAGTTAAACTGACAGTGATAAAACCTATATGTTATTTTACACCTTGTAAAATATTTGAAAATATTATTAAAGTTCTTTTTCTTCACTTATTTAGAAGTCGTTTAAAAGAACATTAAGTTAAAAAATAAAATTACAAATCATGAACTGTATGCAAAAATACCGCTTGAGCGAATAGCCATAATCCAATGAAAAAAATTGGACGTAAAACCAGTAATTGCAAGCATTTTATTCACTCTAGATAGGGGGGAAAAATTGTGTATCTATTTGCTTTCAAATATTGATATGGTACAAGGGGGTTGAGTGCGTGCAGTTACTAAATTATAATGATGTAAGAATATGTGATAATAACAGTGAACTCCATTTCATGTCATATTTTATGTTTCTTATTTTCACTTATAACTTTTATCGTGTATTCTTTAAAGAAAATGAATACCGTCATTTTATTTTTAAATTTAAAGCTTTCATTTAAGAGAAATATACTAGTCAAAATATTGCTACAAGCTGTGTGTCTTATGTCACCACGAATATAGGTAATGGACATAAAATTCGCCTGGCAAGTGAAGTCTACAAATGTTTGTTTAAGGCGGAAAAAGCGGTTTTTATTTATTTATAAATTTATTTTTTGTCAAGGACATTTTTAGAAAAAGGTTCAATTTATACACAGCATATTTTTTTCAGTTTTCTGTAATCCACACAACAAACAATAATTTGGGAAGTATGTAATTTCATAGTGTGTGATTTTAACAAGTCTTATTTTTCCTAATGTAAATTATTTCCTTTTTATATAAGTGTTATTTCTTCTTCGTGATTTTTTCGTCGTATAATTTTATAGCGTGTAATTTTCGCGGTGTAATTATTTCCCGTGTAATTTCATCCTGAGACCCATCATTTGTACAATATAGAAAGAGCTATAATACGTATTAGGTGGAAATTTTCTATTCGTCATACGCAATGCATAATCGTATATTTACGAAACAGTAAACTTAACTGATTGCCAAGCATTGAATAGCCAGCATTCCATCGACAATTCGCCGCCGGCCAAATGCTAGTTTCTTACAAAATACCTCCAATGTGTCATTTTCCGCGTGCGGCCATTATTCATGAAGACCAACCATTAATAATAATAAATGAAACAGTAAAATAAGGTGCATGAAAGTGGATGATGCCAGATACTTAACGGTCGAGGATAGACATTACCACAGTAATAATATGTTACTTCTTTGAAGTCTATCATTTACAACATGGCTTCAGAATATTAATTCTAGACTCTATGTGAGTGCGGGTTAAAATGGAAGCTAAATATTTCTCAGAGCAGATATTTTCAGTATAGCCCTGTTGAAATACTACCCAGATCTGAATAGGTAGGAATTTTCCAACCTTCCACTTCCCAATCTCCTTCCTCCTCCGCACTACTATTAGCCTCACAATATGCCTCAATTGGAGATGTCAAAAGGCCAATGGTTTCAGATAGTTGATAACAGTTGGGACTTTTGTGCGGTAATCACTTTTTTTCGTACTCTAATATTCCTAGTTATGAAAAGTGTCAACAGGGTGAAAAAATATCACCGAAATGTCAAATGTCATTATTCGTTCGTGATCTATTTTACGCGATTCAAATATTTAATAACAAAGATTTGTTTCCATTTTCTAATGTCAAAAACATTTTTTTTGTACATTTTACATAAAATTGAATAGAACCTAACTTATTTGACTTATTGTAAGCTACGTTTTGTCTTGTTTTTCACGGAGGAGAAACGTCAAATGTACGAAACGAATAATTTACTTTCGTGGCATTTGATTTCATTTTATTGTCTATAAAAGTGGGCGTCCACCTTCATAGACAATTTAGGATGTTCAACAATAAAAGATGCTTGGAAACAGGCAAACAAAGCGTTGCTCAACAAAACACTTGTCTGTCGGTGCCTCAGATTTATTATGCGAAAACGTTTGGAAGAACGGTCGTTATTCTATTAAATTGTGTTATATTTGATGAGTACGTAAATATATAAAATGACAGCTTAAAATGCTTCTCGTAAAATATTAACATTTTGACGACTTATGTCTTCGGTACTTCTGGTATTTTCCAAAAATTCTAAACTCGCTGACAAAACAGCGTCATTTAATTGTACATATTATATTAATTTGTAAATAATATAAAATTTCGACTCCAGGCATCGGGGACTCTTGGACCGTGTTCAAATAACTAAACAAACAAAAAAAATCCGGATCGGAAGTCGGGCATCGTTACAACTGGTGACCGGATAAATCAACAAAGGTATGAATCGGCATATTTAAAAAAAAGGGAGTCATTAAAAGAACAAAAAAAAACATTAATTTAAACCAACCTAATTGAGGTTTTTTACTAATTTACAAAAAAAGTTTACTAATTTACAAAAAAAGGTTTGGTAATTTACAAAAAAAGGTTCGGTAATTTACAACAAAAGGTGTAGTAATTTACAAAAAAAAAGGTTTAATTATGTTAGGTTAAATTGAGTTTTCAGGCGAGTTTTTCTTTTTGTACTTTTAACGACATTATATCACTTATGTGTGTATATATATTAAAAGTGTGCGGATTCATATGTGTGTTGAATTAACATGGAACCGTTACGATAACACCATCGAGGCTATTATTTTCGAGTCCTCTTGTAAAGCCGGATGCACTCGACACACTGCTTTCGCCCTTCCACCGGTTATTTTGGAGTTTTGATAAATGGTTAAATCGGAGAATGTGGTTCGCCCAAAAGGCTTCTTTTGCCCTACTTTAGCGCCACTCCCACTTTCCAATCAAATTGTTTCGCATTCTTTATATTTTTTTCCTGAATTATAGTGGCAATACCACTGTTCCTACGCATTTTACATGGCAACACTTATTCTTTGGCTACCCACACCGAGAGTAGGAAATTGACTTACTATAATATTCATCAAGTTTTTTTTTATACGAGGCGCATATAATGGAACTATATAGCTACCCTGTTGGGCAGCCTTGTGAGGCGGGTTAAAGAGGGGGCTTTAGGGAGGGATTTGTTAATGCGGGCCTCGAAGAAGCCTGCATTAAATGTAGGAGGAAAGACAGATGCCGGTAATTCGTTCCACATACGAGCCGATTTAAACAAAAAAACGAGTCGGCGAAACAACCCGTTCTCATACAGCCGAAATCGACTGTAAACGGATGTTTCGCACGTGGACCAGTGTGGAGCGGATCAACGCTGCTAGCTCCTTCGAGCAGAATCAATTGAAATATCTGTAGAACAAACTCAGCATACCTACATTGCGTCTGTGCATTAGAGATGGCAATAAGTCTGTTAACAAGTGATAGTCAATTAGTCGAATCGCCCTCCTTTGCACAGAATCAAGCAGGTATATCAAGTATTTGGGAGCTTCAGCCAAAAAATGTCTTCCAAATTCAACTGTTGGACGTACTTATGATTTGTATAGGATTAGCAGTTTGTCATTATTTAAAAGTCTGTTATCTCTATAACAAGACTGTTCTACTATTTTCGTACTTTTAAAATATTTTTTTCTACTTGTATACATTGATCACAACGTGCATGTAAATATATTGTTCTATTCTTATGCTACTATTTGTAGGGTTATTTTTATTTATTCCTGTATTATATATAATATTGTTGAACTAAATTTCTGCTGAAAAGCTACTTGCAGCAGCTTATAGGGTACAAATTCATTACAATATCACACAATTGTAATAAAATAAATGTAACAAAATATGTTTTCTTTTTTACAATGCTGAATAGTGGTCTTTCACAAGGGCGAAACTGAAAGTATTTTCCTCTCTGGAACGTGCGAAAATATGCTATATACTATTGTAAATGAATTATTTGTGAAACAACACAAAATAATTCAATATTATTTACATTCGCACGCCAGGAATTGAACCTGCAACCTTCGGATTCGTAGTCGAGAGCCTTATCCCTCGACCACGGAAGCTGTCAAACAGTATACGTGTCTGTATTGCTTTCTACCGCGAAGTTATTTATTTATTTGTAAGAAACAAACAGCTTTTAATACAGCTTTATATACAAAGGAGGATTAACAAAAGATAAGCCAACAAAGTTTATTGTGCTACCAGTAGTTAAGTACAGATGTTTTATTAGAAAAAACGAAATTTTAAGGAAGAGGGGAGAGGAAGAGGAAGATAGGATTGGGACAGGAGATGCTCTCTATACATTATAATATAACTGTGTCTCTTTCTCGCACTGGAATCTCTTGCACACACATTGGCGTGTATCAGTACACAATGCCATAATTTTTTTAAAATGACCAGTAGTATTTTTCACGAATTTAATACGCGATAAACATTCACTTGACTCATTCGAATAATTCGAATAAATTCGTTAATCGAGCTCCGGTTTCGAAACGCCTAAATACCAGAGATAATTTCATCTGCGAATCGATTCTGAAATGTGTGTTAAGTCCGCTACACACAATGGCATTTAGTTCAAGCAAAAGTGAACATTATTCTGCAGCTTTCGAATAATACCCAAAGCTGTTTTTGCACGCAGGTGATATATTTAATCGACGGTTAATGAAAAACTCGTACAAGCTGATTCGTACGAATGTAAAAGCGTTATATTATTGGCAATCAGCGAGAAAAAAAACGTTCAATAAATTTGGATCGCGAGATTTCGATTTCTGCATTGTAGATTTTTGATTAATTGGTTTCAACAAATGCAAATATTGGTAAAAACAATTAATTATAATAATTCTGTATAATTCAGCTATGCGAATAACGCTTTCTATGAAGGAAAAATTGAGATAGAAACCATGTTTGATTTTATGTTTTGGTTGTGATGACGTTTTAAAACGGGCCAACCCCATTTCAATAAGTAACAGTTGATGATTCAAATATTAGTTTTATTATTATTTAAATCCCTTCCTTAACCCGCCTCACAGTGTTTCACAAAACTTAGATTGGTAGATATTCTCAGTATCGCCCTAGTGAAAGAATACCATCCAAAATCTAAACATTGCTAAAACGATGAAATTGGATTAGTCACATTTTGTGACTTCTCAATCTTCCTCTTTCTCATCTCCTTCACCTCTCCAATCCTTAAAGGCTGTAAAGCTGTGCCTATCCTAAGAAAAAAGAACCAAAGAAATTAAACATTAATAAAAAAATACGACAAATTTCTGATCAAAATGTATTTTCCCAAAAATTCGGTAAGGAATTTTACGCCCAGTTTTTTCATTTGGCCACAACAATTAACGGGAGATAATAATAAAATGGGAATTTTCAAATATTCATTGAAAAACAACACACAGCCTATCTTTGGTCATGGTGCAATGCACGCCACTAATAGACACCTACCAGAAATTGGGGATGACATGTAATGACATAAAAAACTATATTGTTTGAATAGTGCTGGCTGAACAAAAATCAATGCATTAAAAAAACGGTTTCAAAATAACAGTTCGTAAATAACAGGTTCAAAAGTAACAGGTACAATTGCACCTGTTTCACGTGTTACCTCTCAAGACATGGAATGATGTTGGGAAAGGAGCCGCCAGGTGACAGGCGACAGATGCCAAGTGACAGGAGAAACTATAATGCCATTGTTAAAAGCCAGAAAGTCAAATTCTATTGAAAGTATAGGTATGTGAATGAATTGAATGTTGTCTATGGTTTCATTACTAAAACCAGCTTCTAGGATGTCAACATCTATTCAGACATAATATATGTAGAATTTTATTAATGAATTATGCAGATATGTACATAAAACCATGTGATGATTTTCGTTTTTATTTTGGTTTTTTTTTTTTTACATGAATACCGCACAAGAGTCCCAAACTGCTCCCAACCGTCTGGAGCCAGTGAGACTATGGCATTCCCAATTGGGGAATGTTGTGAGGCTGAAGGTATTGGGGCGGAGAAGGAGAAGGGAGAGAGGAAGGTGGGGAAAATGGGAAATACCTGGCTATTCAGATCTGGTCGCCAAACACGGCTAAAAGCCATTTCAAGCAACGTTTCAATTCTGAATGGTGGTCTTTCACCAGGGCGATACTGAGAGTATCTTTCCACTCTGGAACGCGCGCAAATATACTATATATTATTTTTAAATGAATTAATTGTGAAACAACACAAATTAATTAAATAAAAATTACTTGCGCACGCCGGGATTTGAACCCGCGACCTTCGGATTCGTAGTCGAGAGCCTTACCCCTCGACCATGGAGGCCGTCAAAGCCGGTTGATATTCGACAGCCATTTTGGTTGCAAAACTGTATAGCTCTGGTATTTTGAATTTAAACGTTTTCACTTTCGTGACTAGGTTTGAATAGTTCTTCAGTCCTCGCTATATCTTTCATCTTTACTAAATACAAATCAATCTAAAGGGTCAGCACCTAAAGGGGTAGTTAGGAAAACGTATTAGGTTTCAAAAGACTAAAATCGCTAAACTCTAATCTATTAAATTCTATATAAAATTCGTGCTCGAATTGTGGGTAAAACGTTCATAATTGCCTTCATTGGTTTTCAAACTGTTCCTATTTTCAGACACTTTGGTATGTATTTCATAAAATTTAAAAGATTACAAAATAAGGATTTTTATTTTTTGAAATCTTATTCATTTTTCTGGCTACCCGTATAGAATTTACAGATAAATTATTCATAGTATTTCTTGAGTTAGCAAACCACGAAGTGATGTTTAGGGTTATTTTAGAGAGCTGACCCTTACTTACAAAAGTATAATATCTATCTGTGTCATATCGAAAATACCAAACGTGAAAATTGCAGAGCTTGTCCTGCCTACAATATAAAGACTAGTAGAAATATGTTTAGCTCTTTAGGCATTTTCCACCAGGAACTGTGAAGCTTTGAGAGATATTATCTTTAAATATAGTAAATTGTTGTTATTTTCGTTTTATTTTACTGTAGAAGATGACGTGGATCACTAGCTCTATAATAACGTTCGTAATATACATAGATAATTAGGATATATAGAGCAAATGAACGAAGAATGAAATGCTATTAGTATGTAGAACAAGACGATCAAAGACGAAGTCAGGAACGCTCCAAAAACGTATGTTACAAACACGTGAAACGTATATATATCGGATAACGTTTCGAGTCGGATCAAAAAAATAACGTTTCGAGTCGGATCAACAAAATAACATTAGACGATATACAATTATATGGCATTCCATCAATCCAAAACCTATGGGGAATTCGTTTATCATTTCATAAAAAATGCTGATTTAATCTCATTGGCATGTAAATAACAATTATAATAAATCACCATCATCGTTTACTAGAGCAGACTCCATCCACAATTATTCTTAACGAGCTAAAGCATGCTGTTTTCACCGTCTTCAACTTTCGACAGGTCTTCTTTAATGAAAGTAAGTGTTGGGGCATCGCCTACATACTCTTCCAAATAATACTCGCGTCCGCAGCTGCAGCACGCGGAGAACACGACCACTGAATCAATACACTTTACACACAGCATACAACCTCCACACTAGTACGGGGCGTTGACTACAATTCGAAAAAACGCTAACGCCGCGTCAACTGCTGAATAAAATCATTGTAAATAACGCCGTTGTTGACGCAAACATTAACAAAAATAATTAATATTGCTCCTAATAATATGATATTAGGAATCCCAACTTTAAGTAGATCAAAGTGTTGGGACTACTATATCGACAACATCCATGTTGAGTGTTATAATTAACCTATTATTATTTCTCATATTGTTGTTGTCATAATTTCACTTTTCAATTGTATCATTTGTTAACTGTCTATGCGGTCTTTTATGTTCCTAATATTCATAAGAAGTGTGTTTCACATTTTATTTAAAATCTTTCGTTATATTTTCATTTTTGTCTTTGTTTTTCGTAACAGCGAGAAGTCAACTAAAATTTTCCAATTCACTCTGCATCCAATATCAGTGTAAAGTATTCAAATGTTAGATCATTTAAATAGTTTTAAAACATATTTTTTTACTAACAACTAAATCGAATCAACCATTACAATTATCTTATCACCGCATAAGCACGAATCTTCACTACCCTAGAGCCGAAAGAAATCAACCGAGAAGGACGACTTACAACCGGACTCCTGACCCCCAGACAGCAGGAAGAGAAATGTTCAATCTATATATTTTAATTGTCACCGGCAGAATTGTTCGACTTGAGGCGCTATCGGATAGGAAAATCCAGGAAGACAGTTCCTTCGTTGATAACCAAAAGACCATTCAAAATTGTGCATGATATTCGCGAAATATAAACTGTTACTCATATTTTAGTATCCCAGTTTGCAAAACCTCCTATGGACAAAGACATTTTAAATACAATTCCATTAAGCTATTCAATTCCCTATCTAGTTACTTCGATTAGAAATACGCAAACCAAGAGTACATTTAAAAGTAAGATCGTTGATCACCTCCAATAAACCTGTCTATCACGAGTATTTTATATTTTTTCATAATGTGTATACACTGTATACATTTAATCACTGTAGAAGATAAATAACTAATCCTAAATGAAACACGAAACCGAAAAAAAACTACGGAAAATAAATAATGGTCGTCGTGACATGAACAACGCCGCATTCACCAACAAAAACGAACTTGTCGTTTTGACGCCAAATCAAAAATGGAACATTTAAAATCGTTATAGAAAATTTACTCGTAAATAAAAAAAATAAAATAAAAATGCCGTCGTTATCGTAACTTTTCTATTATTTTTTTCCTATAATAAAAAATAACAGTATAAATGCTCTATTAAATAAAAAAATTAAAAACGCTTTGATTTAGCGTCAAACAAACAATATATAGTTATGTACAGCGATGCGTATAGTGTTGGAGTTTATTATATTCGTATGTTGTAGTATGTATATCCAACTGTTGACGTAGATTTTCGTCAACAGCGTTAACGGAATTAGCTGTTATTTCCAATGTACGAGTATAGTTATATTTTGATACAGTACTAGTACACAATATGCACTACATGACTACACAGACATCAATTCATTATTATCATTATCATAAATAACTTGTTCCGAAATTCTCAGCCGGCTTCCTCGTGACATGGTTCAGAATCCAGGTCAACTCATCTGTTGCCAATCGTGAAGAATATTGGAAAAAGGAGGGATTTAGGTCATAAATCATATCCCGAAAATTAATATATTCTGGCTTTATATGAAAAGAAGAAGTATTTGCACTCAGCACCTTTATGAGAGTGTTATATTGTATGTACTCAACCCTTTATATCATATAATGAGACAGAATATTAAAAACAATAAGGCTGTATCAGAGTGATTCCTGTGTTTATTTGAAGTAAAAAATGTAGATGCCTTTTAGTCCATGGTGACCTTTTTTTTCATCTAAAAGCATTAAAACCCAGTAGGTATTGTAAAGTCAGGATTGTGTCGTGCGGTTTGATGATTACTCGGCTGATAAAAGCATATAATAAAAAAAACCCAAAAACATTCACTGGAGATGTAAACGCTATCTGTATTCTAAATAAGCTCAGGAAACACTGATTAAAGTTTGTCGGGTACGTCCCGATACACCCTTTAAATTGTTTTAAGTACGTATAAATATAAAAATGTTATAAAAGGACTCGGGGAAAATGATCAGAATTTAGTTATCTCGTTTGTACGACGTCTGGGAAGAACTGAATTACATATTCACCCGTTCTCAAAATTTTAAAAACACATGTATTATAAAATAGGCGCAATGCAAATGTACTTGATGACGCTCATTGCTAATGATGTTCAAGATTATTTATAAAAAAATAACAAAATAATACACAAAAGATGTGATATGTGTTATTATAAAAACCTATAACAAAAAAATCAACACGGTACACGTGGTTTTCTAGATATTCAATATAACTTTGATTAATAAATTTAGGAAAATAATTTATTCCCCAGTCCTCAGTATGTTCACACGACCCAAAAAATAACATTTAAATATTTGAATAGCATTTTATTACAAATCAATTAAGAAAACATCACGGAACAGAGAATTTTTTAATTATTTTCTAACTGAATCGGTTTTACCGATAATAAATCATTTTGAACGTCGTCCAAATTAAAATTGGGTGGGAGTAAATAAAATCGCATAAGTAAGTCGTCGCAATGTGGCCTAACCACGGTTTTAAAATTGCCTTATACGCCGAAACAGCTGTCACTATAATAAAAACTAAAATATTGCAGCACTTCATAATAATATTGTGAAATTTGATTTACATTAAATAACAAATAAATAAAAATAAAAACAAAGATTATTGTAAATATAACAAAATAAAATGAAACATTTTGATGATGGTTTTTTTTTTGCAAAAATCAAAACAGGCGGCTATTAAGTGATCTACAGAATTCAATATTTCGTTTCTGTGAAAGCACTATAAAAACATTCAGACACTTTTGGACCATCTTTCTTCTTTTCTCTCCGATCGGAGGTTGGCTAACTTCAATCAGCCTTAATAACTAACTCTCTAACTAGCGGAACTGCACATCAAGTGTCCATTTCGTCTATATTGATTGGTGTACTTTTTTATTCTTTAACTCTCGTTTCATTAACAAAGTAAGTGAGTCAATTAAAAAATACCAGTCGTAAGTTCATGAGCAGAATAATTACAGCTTGAACATCGCGATAGCAACTTGTACGGGAAAGTGTTCAGAGAAAAACATTGTACAGATCAGTCTGTTCCTAATGAGGTGTGACTAACTTACAAGTTGTTTTTATAGTTCATTTAACATATAGAAGGAATAAAAAAATTCTAACACAGTGAAATCATATAACCGTCATGCCTTTTTCCGCAGGGGTGCGCAGATAGGATGGACCGCCAAACAACTCTGCCTTGGAACACACTCCTTGTTTCATTTACATTCATACATCGTCTCATATATAGGGTCTGACGTTTAATAGTAGACCAAAAATTGAGGGCGCTGCGATCGTTTAAAATATTTATTATAACAATACCAAGATGGCTTATAAGAAAATTCATGTATGTATAAAAAGCACGATGGGGCACATTTATTTTTTAAATTTAAGGGTGTCTAAAAATTATTTTAAATCATATTCTAGGACAATTTTTTAAAAATTTATTATCGCTTTGCGAGGAGGACAAGTACACGGAAAGGTATTTTTTTTTTGTATTTCTGAATTTTTTTTATCAAAATAGCTAATTATTAAACGCTAAATAAAAATAAAACAAAATCTGATTCACAGATCAAAACGATATTTTGAAAAAAACGTTAAAAAATCGAAATATGGTGTTTTCCCCTTGGACGTTGATGTTTGTTGAAAACGAGCTGTCAATCTCGAATGTGAATAAATTTGACCATGAAGAACAAATTTAAAAAAAAAGGTAAGTATTGCCATAGTACTAAAAAATGGTGACATTTGAATACATTCCAAGAATATCAAGCCAAACTGTACTCTTTGATTAATCTAGATTTGATTAACTTGATCGTACCATATCTACCTCGGACATCCGCGACTTCTTCTGCCGTTCACTTTCACGTCATGTATTCTCTCTACACTCCTTACTTTAAGATATGTCATTCATTGTCACGGGTGATTTATGAACAGTGATTAAATATGAGATCATCAATAAATGAAAAAATATTTTTGAAAAAAATTGTAGAATGTTTAGAATCTGAAAAACTGGTAGCCGTTATTCGAAATTAAAATCAATGAAGATCCAATCTGGGCTTTCATTTCTTCCACAAATTGCAATTGTTTTGCGGCGCGAAGCTTTCTCTGCTTTCTCCGTCGGGTTGTTCTATACTCTGTTGAATGAGAGCAAAAACTAAACGGGATTTAATTTTTTCATTATTTCACGCTCGCAAATAATGAAATCAGTAATATAACGTTAATGATTATTTACTGCACAGTATGTAAATTTGGCGGTATTTTTTTTCTAACGGTAAAAAAATAAAATCATATATTATTTAGAAAAACAATTTAGTTGTGTTTTCATTACTGTTGTAGTGTTTTTGATCACTATCAACACGTGTTAGAATCCGTATTTTCCCGGTGGTCGTATCTGTCGTGGGTTGGCGACCTAAGCACAGAACTAAGAAAAACATAAATTATTTTAATGATTGGTTTTGTTTACCTCCGCCGAGTCTTAAGGGTCCTAGTGTGGGCGAAGATGTGTATTTTGTATACATGGACTGTCAACTTACCTAAAACAAGAAAAAAAGAACATTAAAACATTGCATTCAGGTAAAACAATTCATTTTAAGCAAGATAATGGTGGTAAATGTAACTATTCAGATATTTAGAAATACAAAACCAAAACCATTGTAAGCTAGTCTCATATTATGAATGTTGGTCTTTCGGGAGAACAGTGATACATGTGGCTATTCAGATAGCCCTCTAAAGATATATTCTGAATGTTGGTCTTTCGGGAGAACAGTGATACATGTGGCTATTCAGATAGCCCTCTAAAGATATATTCTGAATGTTGGTCTTTCAGGAGAAGAGTGATACATGTGGCTATTCAGATAGCCCTCTAAAGATATATTCTGAATGTTGGTCTTTAAGGAGAAGAGTGATACATGCGGCTATTCAGTTAGTTCTCTAAAGGTAATGTTGGTCTTTCAGAAAAGGGTGATAAATGTGACTATTCAGATAGGTTAATAGATGGATAATTCGACACAGTTTTTAAAAGTGATATAAAATAATGAAAAATGATTGTTTAAAAGTTTTTTTAACACTTTAACGACTTTATATTATTTTTTAAAAGTGTGCCGAAGTATCACCGTGCGGAACTTAAAAAAATAAATCTAAAGACATATTCTGAATACTGAACTTTCAGAATAATGGTGATAAATATGGCTCTTATATCTTATAAGACAAATCTAAAGATATATTCTGAATGTTGGTCTTTCAGAAGGAGGGTGATAAATGTGGCTATCCAAATAGCTTAAACGAAGATCTAAAGATAAGTTCTGAATTTTGATCTTTCAGAAAAAGAGTGATAAATGTAGCTATTCAGATAGCTTAAACGACAAATCTAAAGATATATTGTGAATATGTATCTTTCAGCAGAAGGGTGATAAATGTGGCTATTCAGATAGCTGAAAAGACTCATCCAAATATGTACCATTTGAATGTTTGTCTTTCATCGGTTACGCCTGACCCGTCGAATATTCACGAGAAGGGTGATAAATGTGGGTATTCGGGCTGCTTTAAAGACAAATCTAAAGACGTGCATATGTTTTAATGTTGGTCTTTCATCAGATACGTTGAATATTCGTGCCGAATAAAAGTATGCAACACACTGCGCCTCTCGGGCCAGTTCAGTTCGGTTTAGCGAGTAATAATATAATTCCGTGTCCCGGGTCGGCCGGGCCGCACAAGGTTGGCTCCAATCGGTTCAAGTTTGCCAAACCTGTTCGGAAAAGTAAATAAATTACTCTGAAAAACTTTCATAAGCGAACGGCCAATCTGCCAACCAACCAACCAACCCACTAACTAATCGCCGGGTCCATTTCTCTGCTGATGACCGCTTCAGATGCTCAGATTAATTACACGAAATTTTAACGGTGATAAGGAAACCTAAATTGAGCGAGAAACTATTTATTTCGAGTTTAAATAGAGAGATTTAAAAAAATATATGTCTTTGAATACTGCACAAGAGTCCCAAATGCTCACAGCCATCTGGAGCCAGTGGGACTATGGCATCTCTAATTGATATTAATTGTTTTTGTGTTTAATTCGTTGAACTCCAAAATTTTTTTTTTTTAATTTGATGCAAATCAAATTTAATAATGTTATTATTGAAAGTAAAAATACTTGCAGAACTTAATAATAACATTATTAAATTTGATTTTCATTTAATTAAAAAAAACTGTAATTATGGTATGTTGTGAGGCTAAAGGAAAGGGGAAGGAAGGAGATGGGGGAAACGCAGTTAGGAAGTACCTGGCTATACGTATCTGGTCAACAAAAACGGCTTTTTTTAAATTAAATCAAAATTTAAAACGTTGTTATATTGCTATGCGAGCATTTTTTTATTATTATTTTTATTATTGTGTCAGGTGTTTCGGCATTCAAAGCCATTTTCATAATGTGGTTAGGCCGCATTGAGGCGACTTATCTTAAATGTTTTTATTTACAATTACCCAATTATACATAAAATTATCGGTGAAAACCGATTTACTTGTTCGGTTTCTAAATAAATTGTTTTTTTCCGAAAATATTAATAAAACATTTCAAACACCATAAAAAAAAAAATGGGCAGGGGTAAATAAAATCATGTATAGTACGTCGCCTTAATGTTGTTTAACCTCCGTCAATAATAAAAAAAATAAAATAAAACAAACACTTAAATCCTTGCAGAACTAAAGCCATACGAAGCAACGTTTCACTTCTGAATTGTGTTTTTTCACCAGGGCGATACTAAGAACATCTATCACTCAGCCGCTGTTAACAAAACTGTGTAATCTTGGAGTTGTCATGCACCCAGAACAAGATTGTGATAGTCTACAATTTTTGTCACAATAAAATAATGCAAGTACATAACAGCATAACTCTCGTTTGCCATAAAATTCGCAATGCAGTTGCGTTTTCTATCAGTCATCTCAAATTCCTCCGATCACAACCACAACTCACAAATCCACCGCAAATTGCATGATGCTGTTCGCGCTTTGGTCGAATAATTTCGCAATCCAACCAGCTCTCCGTAGTAGCATAATAATAGGAATGCGCTTATAACGCTGCAATAGAAAACGAAATGATAAGTGCAATGCTCGATTCCTGTTTCTTTCTATGCAATGTGTATGCAGAAAGTGCAGTAATGTCTCCAGTACCAGATGTACTTGTCGCAAATGGAGTAATATGTACATAATTGCCAGGTGTTTACCTGCAAATGTAGCCTTAGCTTAACTGCCAGGGCTGCATTTAAAAAAATTCCAAAAACAATACCAGACGGGTTGTTTTACCGCCGGAAAGCAAACATCACAATTTTTTTCTATGAATTTCGAATTAACAAGCTTTAACGTACAACCGGGGACCATTTTCCATGACATTTTTTCTAACCACGCGCGTCCTCACAAAGTTAACAACAATATCAATTGAGTGACAATTTTAGGAGTTTATTCCCCAGGCAGTCTATTAAACTGAACATCATTTAAAGTTAGTATTACATAGTACTTAAGCTAAAATAATTACAGTCTAATGGTCTCTAGGAAGACTGATCCACCAAGCAAACTTTTTAAATTTGCTCGGATCAAACACAGTAATGCCAAAAAAAACTTCTTTTTCATCTTAATGCGAAGGGCACAGGCAAATATAGCATCTGCCACCAGGGTATAGAGATTAATATTGCGTGAAGACGGAAACATTTAGCAACAATCTTCCAATTTGTAAATATATTTGACAGGCTGTCAAGGAACGGTCATCCAAGGCTATCTCTAAATGGGTAAATAATACTGACTGATGTTGGATCGCTTGTATTGACGGCCGTTAAGGTAAATCCGGGCCTGTCCACTGATTCTGTAGGTGTTTAGCCACAAATGCAGTAATGGGCACTAAGCATTATAACTTGGTACTGGTAAGGTCGACTGGTAGTCTAACGCAGCCGCTATGCAGCCGGGAGATTGTTGTACAATGTGCAGTAGTTTCTAATGCACATTCCGGCCACGGTGACAAGACTGGCTCGGATGCTGTGACCATCTGCATCTGGTGACAAGGCCGCGGGAAGACAAGGCGATCTCTGCATTGTCAGCTAATCTGAGAATTATTTCAAATGAGTTAAATGGAATCAATAATCCGATCCTTGTGTTTATGGTTAGTTAGTGTAACATTCGCAATTTGGTAGAGTAGTAAATTTATAGGCTCCTCACCCAGAGGTTATGATCAAAATAAAGTCAGTTTTACTAATAAAACGGAAGACAAAAAAAACATGTCTAGAATAATAGTAATTTACGAAAAAAATCGAGGACGGACAGACTGACAAATATTAATTTTTTTATATATAGAGATTATATTTAACTACCAAAATAGAAGACAAGAACTATTCATTCTGTGAATACCAAAAAAGAATATTACTAAAGAGTCTGTGACATTTTGATATCCTGACAAACTGAACTCCTACTGTTATCAATATAAGTGGAAGATGCTGCCTGTGATTTTTTTTATATGAATACCGCACAAGAGTCCCAACTGCACCCAACCGTCTGGAGCTAGTGAGACTATGGCATTCCTATTGGGGAATGCTGTGAGGCTGAAGGTATTGGGGAGGGGAAGGAGAAGAGGAAGGTGGGGCTAAAAGCCATTTCAAGCAACGTTTCAATTCTGAATGGTGGTATTTAACCAGAGCGATACTGAGAGTATCTTCCACTCTGGAACGTGCGCAAATATACTATATATTTTTTTTAAATGATGATCCAATGATGGCGAATTAAGCTAACAGAGGAAACGAACCCACGACGCCTAGATGGGAATCAGACGCATTTGTCAGCTCAGCCACTAATCGATCAAATAATACAATACATAAATTCGTTCAAATACACATTCGCATGAAGGAGATATGTTAAGTAAACAGCCATTTGGGTATGAGTACATTTATTGTATGCGAACATTTTATTCAGAGTCGTTTGTATATCTGTCGATTGCATTAAAAAATATCATTCAGCGTACATGAGGAAATCGAGTGATCAGAAAGTGGTTTTATAAACAAACTGTATAATTAAAAAAACACTTGCATTTAATTGCTTATCCATTTTCCAACAAAGCCAATGATTGCAGTCTGAGACTTTTAATTGTAGGCAATAACACACAATAATTGGCCTTAACCATTTATTTTCTCGTTTGGATTAATCAAATACCGTGTGATGGAATCTGTTTAGATTCTACATAATAGAAATATATTTATTTTATTGGCGAAAGTGGCGGTGTTCTGCATTCTATACATCTATTAAAATAAACATAAGTTTAAGGTCACGACGTTAATATCTCGAGTGAGAGGTGATGAAGAAGAGACATCGGACAACCGTTCACACTATTTTAAGTAATTTCTTCTCGCTCTCACGGACCGTATATTTCATACTAGACCTCAGTCGTATAATCGTTACATATAATCCGTCTTGCTAAATATTAAACGGGCGCATAAGGTCGGAATAGTGAAAAACGTTAAAAATCATAACCCATAAACCATCGGTAAAGCTATTCTAGGCATAAATACTATTATGAGTAACGATTTTAAGATGAGCACTGTAGGGTCCTATTTCTTGGGTATCTATACCAATGCTATACATTATAAATATGACGGAATTTAGCAAAAACCATTTCAAGCGATGAGATAGCGTTCTCCATTCAGGAACTAGGAGCAAGTATACAATTATATTATTTAAAAAAAAAATAATAATTTGAATTTACGACCTCTGGACCCAGAGTCAAGACGCTTACCGCTCTGCTTGGAAGGTTATCAGAGTTTTCGATTTCTAAATATTGAATAGAATAAATAAATATGTAAATTCATATTAGAGAAATTTCTAAGAATCTCATTGGAGTTTATTACAGTGAGAATATTATGTATTTTCTTTCCTGTTTTATATGAGATTCCTATTGTGACATGAAGAGATATATTCTGACTCAAAACGAGAGTAATCTGTAAGTTACTTGTAGCCAGTAGCAAGGACAATAGTTATAAGAAATTGACGAAAATCTCTAATGGAATTTACCCATTGATATCACTACAAAAAAAAACTCACCAGTTCCATGTACTTCTTTAGGAACATATGTAATATCCTCAGCATAAACGACATTAAAAAGTACATTATGCTTTGTGTCAATCACAATTAAAGTACGGGATAACTGACTGTTTTCGGCATTCACACAGAGCTCAACAAGCTTAAATAAGTGTAAAGTATAATACATAAGTAAGTACATACCATAAATGTGAATATTTGCTACGAGCTATGTCTTATGTCACCACGAATATAGGGAATAAGCATAAAATTCGCTTGGCAAGCGAAGTCTAGAACGTTTTGTTGTAAGCTCAAAAAGCGGGATATTATTTATTTTGTGAAATATTTTCTAAGGAAGAAAAAAATAATCACGGGTATCCTTCCCAAATAATCTTAGCTATAAAGTAGTATTTTTAAAAAAAATTTCTTACATGAATTCATTAAAGAAAAAAAAATTGTAGTTTCCGCTTATATTTTTTACAAAAGGTTCAATTTATCCAAAGCATATTTTTTCGTGAACCATAGGTTAATTAATCCACGTTCCCATGCAGAATAATAAAACTCAATCTTCTACCTTAATTAAGAGTACCCATAACACGTTATCAATAAACACACCCCGTCAATGGCAGGTAATGGTTATTGCTGTGATCGTCTTACCGTCGAACCTTCACTTTCGTTCAATTAGGTACTTCAACTGTCAAACAGACAGCTGCAATTTGACAGTAGGAAAGTGACAGGTGCAATTAATATCTGACAAATGTGAACTGTGCTCAGAAAATATTTATTATTTTGCTATACGTAGTAGCAAAAGTTGTCATTCTAGAATAATTATAATCATGTTTTTTAAGTTTGGAAAATATTGCATGTCGTAACATTTTTCTTATGCGACGAGTGTATGCATTGTGCATTTTCACATGAGCGTAGTGGTCTGAGTGTTTGACTTTGATTCCATTCGCTTGAGTGTTTTTCTTATGAATTCAGCCATCATGAAAAATAATATGTTTTTAAAGACATTAGAGAAATGCAAGATTCTGAGAAGAAAATTATAATTTCTATTTAAAATCTAATAAAATGACTTTGTATCTACATAAAAGAGCGTCATCGTGGAAATTTATAATTTAGGGTATACTCCAAATTAATTTTTAATAGAATCTAACATTTTATTGATTGAATGAACAATCTTAAATAAATATTTCTATGTTTTTGTGTTTAATTAGTAGAACTCCGTTTCATTTGTTTAAAACATAATGCAAATCAAATTTGATAATCTCATTTTTAAGTTCTGCGAGTATTTTTGCTTTTTATTAGTGTGACATCTGTTTCTATGCATTTTGACATCATTGTAAAACTACACACTTGAAAATATACAAAAAAAATATCCAGTTAAATGGTCACTTATACGCTGGATTAATTGTGTTATATACTTTACTATCTTGTCATAAATAAATGGATAAGCGATTGATTTCTAATCAAACGGTCCCGCGTTCAATCACCCGCGGGTCCCGAGTTCAAAGTAAAAGGTAACTTTTATTTATACATTCTTTTATCAGTAAAAAAAACCGTCTGCGAAAAAAGAGATCATCTATTATTAGAATCAGGTGTGAAGCCAATCGAGAGGTGTTATTATTTTAAGAAAAAGTAATGGGTAGAGAAATTCACTTTTGTTTTTGCAGGTAAAATTTGAAATCTAATGAGGCCATTATTGTTTTACTGTTGAGAATTTTGGTTGGGAAACTCTTCGATATGTTTTTAATGTTTTTTTAATCTGCAAGAAATATTCTACCATGACCTCAGAGGCCGAGCTGTTAAGATCATTGACTCCGAATAAACGTAAACGTTATTAAAAAAAAAGTTACACTATAAAATATTTAAAAAAATAATTTCTTCAAAATATTGGCATTCACGTTGTATAATATTTTTATAAATATTTTCTAAAAATAGCTATCTCTTGAATTTATTTTCATATTAATATTAATAATAAAAATTGTTATTCAATGTTTAATAGTATTTTTTCATTAACATTTTTCATTAATTACTTACCTACTTCAATATTTTTTTTGTTTATGTTTAAAATTTGTCTATTCTTCCATTATTATGTTATATTTTTATCGTTTGTCTGTACTTGACATTATTTGTTTTTAGTATTTTATATATTCCTGATGAAGAAAGCATCGCTGTCGAAACATGAAGATATGTGTATATTAATAAAGAGGTGAATACAAAATAATTTTTAATTCATTTATTTTAAAACATTTTTTTTCATTTGCATCCATCGCCACCGTATCAATTATTAACTTCCCCATCATATGACTTTATGAATACCTTTGTTATATTGCCCCACTCTCCCATTCAACTATTATTAAGTACTAAAGTAACATATTTTCCACTAATAATTAAATATGTCGATGTCTTATACAAATGCAAAATAAGATCATTAAAAAAAAATCTTTCTCTAATATGACTTCATTATTTCTCCATCACACTTTTTTTATTTACCATTTTCTTAAGATACTTAAATTTTAGAATGATTATTCCTAGAGAATTCATAGACTACGATCGTCAAATTTATTTAGCAAAATTATCCGAACGTAGAATTATTTGCGATTTAATATGTTTGTTTAACGTCGTTAATTCAATGTTTTATATCCCTTAACGGGGAGAGGGACGTCGGAGAGTTATTATTTATAAATTCAAAATAATGATAATTTTATTGTGCAATACGATAAATATGGTGTTTTTAACGAGAAAAATATTTATTACGTTTTTTTTTTTAATTTACATGGGCTTAGCATTTATCAAAATAAAATTAGAAATATTACACATTTCTGACCGTTCTACGCATGTTTTACAAAAACATTTAAAAAGTTGAATATCCTTAAAAAATGCTGTGAAGATTTTTATTTAACATGTCGTTGAGATAAATTTAAAAAAAAGAACCGTGTATAGTTTAAGTTTTTCATAAACACTACGTAACTTCAATGTTTTTTTTTATTTTTATTAATGCTGATAATAAATCTTTGCTTAAGTTTATTTACAAAAACGAAACGAGAAAGGATTAAAAATATTTTTCTCCACTTTAAAAATCATATTCATACTTTAAATATTTTGTAAAACATACAATGAGACCATCAGAAAAAGTAAAATTTCTGATTATATTTTGATAAATTCTAAGCCTATGTAAATTTATAAAATATTTAATGAATATTTTTCTATTCAAAAACATTGTGTTTATCGTATTGCGTAATAATACTATCAATATTTCGAAATAATAAATAATTCCGCTCCGACGTCCCTCTCGTCCTTAACTGCTATATTGATTGCTTTTTATGTGCCTGGTAGAACAAAACTGTACCTACCATTTTATTGTGACAATTTAACTTCAGCGTCGCAATATTATTCCCTTATGCGACGGATTCAACATCTGGGGAACAAATACTTCGATGTTGTTGATGTATTTGGTACATCAATGTTCTAGTATAAGTATGCATTAGTACGGTTTTTTTCATCCAGTAGAGCTAAGTTATTTGAAACTATTTAACTCTGGATAGAAGCATCAAATTATATTCTGTCTTTTTATATTATCTATTATTTTTTTTTTTTTTACAGTAACTCCACACAGGAGACCAAGGAGGAAACAATTTCCCTCAAGGCCTATATCATCTTTGGGGATGCTGTGTGGAGGATCTTTTAGAGGATAGGAAGGAGTGAACTTGGGTCTTGAAGAGACCCAGGTTATAGGATGGAGGAAACACAGAGGCCGGCAGATCATTCCACAGCCGAGCTGTTGAACACAAGAATGAATCGTAGAAGCGACCCGTTCTCATGCGACAAATGTCAACCGTGTGCAAATGCTGGGCGCGCGTTTGGCGTGTTTCCCGACTATGCACCGGTGTCGAAGGGACCAATGACGCTAGTTCCTCGGAGCATCTTCCATTAAAATACCGGTAGAACAAGGACAGCATTCCCACCTGACGTCTGTGCTCCAAAGATTGCAAACCGTTTGTTAAGATAGGCGAATCTATCAAACGGACCGCCCGTTTCTGCACAGAGATGGTTTGCACAAGGGTTTTTTTCAGATATTTTGGGACTCCTGACCAGAGGTGGTTGCCAAATTCTACAGTGGGGTGCACTTGCGATTTGTACAGGGTCAGCAGTTGTGTACTATTAAAGTATCTGCGGGCTCTGTACAATACGCCCAGCTTCTGAGAGGCTAACTTTACTCGGGTTTCGATGGAGACCCCATACCTGAGCTGATCACTTAAGGTTACACCAAGCATATCAATGGAGGGCTTGTTGGGAAGATTACTTCCATTAAAGGAGACTAGATTGTCATTTCGATCCCTTTTAGACGTAATCAGACATGATTGGGTCTTTGAAACATTAAATTCGACGAGGTTCTTACCCCAAGAGGAGACCCTCTCAAGGTAACCGTCCATTCTCTGTTTCAAAGCCCTCCGAGCCGTTTGAGTTTGTGTGCCCTTTGGGGGCTTGTCAAACAAAAAGTAATCATGGACTGTACTGTCATCCGCGTAACAATGGATTGGTGCACATGTCAAGAGGTCATTGATGTGCAACAAAAACAATGTCGGAGACAGAACCGATCCTTTGTGGACGCCAGCATTTATTGAATGCGAGGAAGAGATGAAACCATCAGCAACCGTCTGAATCAATCTCTTCCTCAAAAAGTCAGCAATCCACATACACAAGGAAACGGGAAGTCCGTAAGAAGGCAGTTTGTTGACAAGTTCTTGGTGCCAGACCCTGTCAAAGGCCTTAGAAATGTCCAGTGAGACCGTTTGAGTCTCACCATAACGTTCCAGGCACCGTCCCCAAACATGCGTCACATACGCGAGAAGATCACCGCACGAGCGGTTCCGCCGGAATCCATACTGGCGGTCGTTAATGATTTTGTTCTTCTCGAGGTATGTGAGCAGTTTGTCGTTGATCACACGTTCCATCACCTTGAACAGAACTGATGTGATCGCTATGGGGCGATAGTTGGCCGGGCTGGAGCGGTCACCTTTCTTAGGTATAGGATGAATGATCGCATTTTACCAACTAGAGGGCACAGAGCCACATTTCAGGGACATTTTAAAGAGCTTTGTTAAAACTGGAGCGATTTCTGCAGCACACCTCTGCAATACCAGGGCATGTATTCCGTCAGGCCCACTAGCTTTATTAACATCGAGCCCCCTTAAGACAAGGAGTACATCCCGATGCCGTATCCTCAGCTTTTTCATATAGAAGCCGCAGTGAGGAACCGACGGCGGGATGGCACCCCGGTCGTCGAGGGCCGAGTTTTCTGCAAACATTTTCCTAAAAGGTTGGCCTTTTCGGTAGCAGTGTTTGCTAGTGAACCGTCAGGTCTGGTAAGAGGCGGCAGACTGGATTTGCAGAAATTGCGACCTATGGAGCCCGCTAGCGACCAGAACGCCCTGCTGCCATGCGGGCAGGCAGCTAGCTTTTTACTGATCTGTAGGTCGTGCTCAAATTTTTACCTATTGATGATTCTCTTACTGTCCTTTGCCAATTTGTTATATGCTGATCTGTTTTCTGACGTTCGAGATGTGTTGTAGGCTCGGTAAGCCGCGTTTTTTCGTCGAACTGCTTCGGAGCATTGTCGACTGAACCACGGTTTTGAACCTACGCCAGTTTCTTTAATGGTTGATTGAATGAAGCCATCCATCGCAGATGTGATGACTTCACTAATTTCCTGGGCACATCTTGACGGATTCGAAGTCTGAAAACAGACAGCTGACCATGGGAAAGCATTAAAATGCGCCCGCAGACCGAACCAATCTGCTGACCTATAGTGCCACATTTTTCTCTTCAGCCTCCCAATTGGGGGTCTGAAGTTAATAGGGATTGATGTCGTCACCAGGCAATGGTCGGACGATCCTAAAGGCGCTGCGACATCAATCCCATAACCACGTGGCTCGGTAGTTAAAAATAGGTCTAACAGATTGGAGTGGTGAGTCTGGACATCAGGAACCCTCGTAGGCTCCTGAACCAGTTGCTCCAACCCATGGCAAAGGGCAAAGAATTCCGCCTGTCGGCCAGCCGAGTTTGTTGAACATGAGAACTTCAACCACGGTTCATTATGAACATTGAAGTCCCCCAGAACAACAAACTCGGCCGAAGGGTAGCGGGGTAAGAGGTCATCAATAGTTTCGCTCAAATGTTTAAATAGCTCGGATGAGTCTGATTCGCTGAGGTTTGGTGAGCGGCACAAACACGCATAAAATCTTACCGTACTGGCAAGACTGACGCGCACCCACATTACGTCAAATCTGGAATTTTCCAGACTCAACAGTCGCACACAGTTGACGTCAGCTCGGCTATACAAACAAACACCTCCTTTTGGTCTGAACTTGCCTACGAGGGTGAAGCCTGGGCAGTCCAGATAGGAGGCGTCTGGAGGCTCAGCTATCTGCGTTTCGGAGAGGAATAAAAGGTTTGGGCGTTGGGATTGAAGGTGATGATGGACAGAATTTAAATTTTTGTGCAGGCCTCGAATGTTGGTAAAATTTACCAACATTTTTGGCCTGCACCGGGGACGCCTACTACTCGCCGTTGTAATGATGTTATTATTGTTTTGTGATTCCATGTTTTTAAAAATTATTTTTGGGGGTTTTATAGGAAAGGGAAAGCAAGGGAAGGATTAGGTATAAAGGGTGGGTAGGAAGCTGGGGGTCAGGGTGTCCAGGACTGACGGACGTATGAATCCATCCCACCGACTGCGGTGCAAGGCTATGGTTGGGAGAGTCTGGCTGGGAAGGGCTCCCAATGCGCCCCAAACGCTACTGCTGGGTCCCCTCCGGTCACGAATCGGCACAACAGCAGCGGCGGGGTTTTTACACTCGCTGGTGGGGCAGCCCACCCTCAGTCGTGAGCCTGAGGGTCGGGCCCCTGTACTATCGAGCGGCCTGGACAACGGTAGCCAGTTGTAAAGGGTCTCCCTCAACCATTCTCTCCCGATCCGACCCACCACGCAGTAGGTAGGCCAACGCATCCGCGCCAAGACCCGGACAAACCTTACCCCATGAACCCGGGTACCCCTGCTAAGTCACCAAACGTAGCGAACCACTTGGGATGACCTATGGCAGAGGTGTTGGTCATCCAAAAAAATGGTTCCCGGGGCGGCGGTACCCATACCCGCCTCCCAAATTATAATACATATATACCTTTTCAATTTTATTTGTAAATTTCCATTTAAAAGCCTGTAATGGGCGTAAATAAATAAATAAATTTCTTTATAATATATAAGTAGTGTTGTCTCCTCCTTATACATAACACCTTGTAATTGTTGCCTCCCTCCAATATTTTGTACTTTTTTGTAGTATTTACTGCCTCACTCTATTGTTTTCTGTACTTATATATAGTCGATAACTATGTACCATATTATTATTTAGTAATTATAATTCCCCCCGCGACACTTGATCTAAGCAAAACCAGTTGGTGTTAAAATATAATTAATTCGTAGTTGGTAACAAAGTGATCGTTTTATTTAAAATTATATATTATATATTTGCAGCATGCTCCATAGTGGTAGAGACTCTCAGTATCATTGGAGAGCAAAACGTTGCTTCAGATGGAGTTATTAATTGTCTTTGTGTTTAATTCGTAGAACTCCTTTAATTAATTTTTTAAATTTAATGAAAATTAAATTTAATAATGTTATTATTAAGTTCCGCAAGTATTTTTAGTTACGACAGCTCAACAATACAACACATTTAAATAAATCAATTAAGCAAACATTGTCAGTTAAATACGAGTAAACACATTATAAATGTGAAAACCTGACAGAATTCAGAATTTTAATTGCTTTCTAACTAAATCGGTTTTACCGATAATAAATCATTGCCCAGACAAATTTTAAAGGAGTGGGAGTAAATTAAATCATATAAATAAGTCGTCACAATGTGGATTAACCACACTTTGAAAATGGCCTTAAACGCTGAAACAGCTGTCACAATAATAACAACTAAAAATACTTGCAGAACTTAATAATAACATTATTAAATTTGATTTTCATTAAATTAAAAAAAAAATCAAATATAGTTAGCCGTGCTAAATGGCCAGACCTGAATAGTCGGATACTTCTGAATTATTCTTCTTGTCCGTCTCCTCCCCTCCTACATCGTTCATTCTCATAACATATAAGTTAGATCTCAGTTTCTAACTCTTCCATACAATCTAAACACCATCATTTTTTTCATTTAACTAATCCAACACTTAGTCATAACTAGGAAGAGAATAATTCTCGCGTGATTAATAGCAATTTCTTATGTTTATGGACATACTGAGAGAAACGCTGAACAAATTATTTCTAGAAGTGATAATCAAAATTATGATGATTTACAGTGAAGAGCGACGTCGGCGAGGGATTTTTTTATTAATTTCAAATATTGATAATATTGTTACGCAATACGATAAACATACTGTTTTTTTGTTAAAAATATTTTTTTAAATTTACATAGGTTTTTAGTCAAAATCGAATCAGATAACTGTCTTTTTTCTGAACGTCCTACGTATGTTTTACAAAGTATTTTTTGTTTTTTATTCATTTTGGGAGTTTCATACCGACCTGTGGGAGAACGGCCTTGCTGTTATCGACAAAACTACGTACCTACGAATAATGTCGCACATGCCAGATTTCGAGCATTACTGTATTAAAAAATACAGGTATTTATGTTAGAAATCATTAAAAAAATTCGTCATCGGGGATGCCATTCTGACTCCGAACCGTTGGAAACAGTAAAAATATATTTTCAAATTATTTCTTGAGTTATCTAGAACCCGTGGGTGTCTAAAAGTGTTAAAATGTATGTTGTAAACATCAATTACCTTTCAGGGCTAAATAAATGCTAAATCTCCATGGTGACATTTACCTACTGTTACAACTATGTATTTCTGAGTAATTGTGCCTTTTCTATAAATGTGTGTTTTTAATTTGTTTTAAAGCTGCTGGTTTGTTATCTGGATACCACTGTGTTTCACAAATTTCACCAGAAATAATGAAAAATTTATTTAACTACAGGCACACAGACACGGCCATAACACACTTCTATCGGTGAATCAATTCAGTGGAGAGTGGGTAGTAATAACAGCATTTAAACATCCATTGAAATATTACAAGTAAAAAAATAATATTATTTGACGAGAGAAATGGATGTGGAAAGTCGCCTAGAAAAGAACGTGTGAGAAGAGATGATTGGGATGCTCTTTAGATTGATGGCAGACCAAATTAAAATGACTTTGATGTATTAAAATGTATAAACTTCGTCTCGGTAGCTTTTGTTTCTCCAACGGGCCAATCAGTCCATAGGAAAGTGGGCATTCGTATTGAGTACAAATTTTGCCAATAAAAGACGGTTTAACCCGCAATTAAGTTTGTTTTGTTAAGTGATAGATAGTATATGGCCTAATGGGGGGTCTAGCATGACGATATCGATAAAGAGGCAATATCGATACGATAAACTTGGCCGTTAACGTTTGTTTATCTTTGTCCCGAACATAAACCGCGATCAATAATTTAATCAAAAAACGAACCAATGGAACTGACGTATTCCATCTATTTCACAGATGTCAAAATGTTTATTTTTTGTGTTTCTTTGACATTAACTATAGAACAATTTCTAGACGTTTTGTTTTTGAAAAGTTTTAATTCACAATATATATTTAATTTGTTACTTACTATGAATAATTTGCTACCGGTTTCGAAACTTCCGTGAAATTCCGTGTAAAATGGTTTGGTGGGGTACTGGGGGTGGTGACTTGAAGAAGGGAAGGTGAGAAGAGTCAAAATAAAGAAACATGGTCAGCAAAAGTGACTTACAAGATGCTATTATTATGTTAAATCATTTAATGATTCTGTTAAAGGACACATTCAAAAAAGGTTAACTCTATCCAAAGGAATAATAATTTTTGTGCGTCGTTCGGTTATTTCTACCCCCGTGCTGAAGTGCCACCAAGCTAAAGAAAGATTTCTCAGAACTGCATTCAAAAACGTTCCCAACAACCTACGGCTACTTTCGTTTTGCAAAGAGAGAGATTGCTGTGATTATCCGAACAGAATTAAAGTGTATTGTGCGGAGTCCTTTCACTCTCGGTGAATCGGCAGCCAGGGTTGGATGACCTTCAAATCAACATTAATCTAATCACGCATCATTAATCAATTAATAGAAACTTAAATATGCGCATCTTCTTCGTGATGTCCATTCTCTGATGACCTTGATCCGCGCGAGTCGTGCTGTTTGTTCGTGGAATCTTGTGGCATCTTCCACGATTCCGCCTGATAAATAAAAACAGCCTTAGGTATACATTATTAATTTCAGTTCAACAGTTCTAAGATGAATCGGCAAGTATTATGTAACGAGTTAGTTGGTGGATTTATACTTCCCATGTGATGGAAATACGGTAACAAGTTTATCTTTATTAATTGTTATTCTGTTCAATAAGAAACACCAGTTCAATTATATTTTTTTATCAATAATAACGTTAAAACATAAATACCAGCATATTTCGTTTTTATTTCTAAAGTTATTTTCATAGTTTTTTAAATTTTTCAAATCCCGCCAAAATGCTTCAAATCTATGGCCGGTCGGTTTTGACGTCAGAATGTCAAATGTCAAAACAAGGATGAGCTTTACCGTACATAATTTCATATTCTATTCATAGTAAACCATAACTAAACATAAGTGATAACATTATGTCCCTTTTTTGAAACTTTTACTCAAAGAATAATAATAGTATTAAGAATTACGATTATCGTAATATCCACATTGATAATTGGTTTGCTCATGAATACTTTACAACAATTAAAAAGCTTAAAGTCACCCAAATTTAGTTTAAATTTCACTAAACCTAAAAAAATACATTAACTGAAAATATTAAGTAATCATTTGAAACAACATTAAAATTATCATATAAGTAAATCGTCTAAATGTGGTCTAACCACAGTTTGAAAATGGCTTTAACGCCGAAACAGCTGGCACAATAATAAAAAAACTGAAATTCTTTCAGAACTTAATAATAACATTATTAAATTTTAAAAAAAAGGTATTTTATAAACTGCTCTTTTGCCAGGATGTCAGTTTCCGACATACTATTTCCGAAGCAGCTATTTAAAGCTCCATGTTTCTGTATAATACATTCTGGAGATTGACGACTTCTGTGGCAGCTAGATTAACGCCTTGAATCTGAATCCAGAGGTTGCGGGTACAAAACTATATCGATATACTCATAATGCAACAAAGTGGTAGGTACTCTCAATATTGCCATGGAGAAAGCTACCATTCAGAATGACAATTTGTGTTAATGATTTTTAGACATAGAATAAAGAATACACACTAGAAGTGCCTTCCATGTAGATCTAAATGGAAACCCATGTGCCTTTGACTTACTACCGTTTGGTACCGTTTGGTCATAACCCCGAGAGAGTCAATGAAAATAAAGCGCTTTATCTCTCTCACACTGCCTGCATTGTATATTCACATTCCATTTGATCGAAACACGCCCACATCGTACTTCTTTAATCTATGGTTTTAGTAACGTTTAAGTAAGTGACCAGATCTAAATAGTCAGGTACTTCACAAACTTCCTCTACCCCATCTCCCACTCCTCCCGTACGACCTTTCAGTTTCACAACTTACCAAAATAGAGTATTCCACATTACCACTGGGCAGTTGGTTGTCTTAAGCGATGGACGCAAAATATAAATATTCAAATAGGCTGCCCTGCGCTTTTCTGTAATTTTATTAGCGACAGCCGTGACTTTGTGCAGTTATAAAAGTTGAAATCTGCTTATTACTCAACTGTTAACTATCATTATTTGCCTTAAATATCCTTTAAATGTAAGAATGATCCAAAGGTCACAATAATTACGAATATTCAACT
>JAHDVE020006555.1:0-14219 GCA_022606495.2 Halesus radiatus
CACCAGGCGTAGCCATACAAGCTGGTAGTAGTTGAAAGGTCTGAGTATTGATTGAATTTACATAAGGTTTAACGCCACTTTCTGCGCCACCATCCATTACAGCACGCGTAGTATAAATACAACGAATTGGTTTGATGGTGTCAGATATGGGATTATTTGTTGCTCTCAAAGCGTGACCACGTTGAGTCGGCACGCCATGGAGATTATGAGGTTGTGATACGTATCGTTTATAATAATATGTGTACGGTGACGGGGAATTTATGGAATATTAGGGATACTTCGAATCCTACTCCAGTTAAAACTTTAAAAAGTTTTCATGGGGGCTAGGCTAGCAATCCACAATGGATTGTGGTCATATCATAATATGGAATAACTAAAATGATTTTTTTTTTAATTAAAAAAACCTTTGTAACTTATTTTCAATTATTTATTTTCGACTGGACCGGTTTCACCCTATCACGGGCATCGTCGGACTGACACAATTAAAAAATCTATGGCATATATAGCATCGATGTCAGGAGTGAGTTCCCCTGCTTTCTAATACTGTTTTTATTTATGACTTGAAATTTGTTTTATTGCTAATGGTACTGTTTACTATTATGTTTTTAAAAACTCTTTCGGGTGGGTTTATTATCCTCTGGAAGCCGGATTACATTGTATTTATTTACTGAATCTATGGGTTTTTTAAAAAATATATAAAGTCATTGGTGTCAGCTATTATTTGAACAAATGGTTATTTCTGGTTTTGTTTTTACTTGTGATTTCCGTATCGTTTGCTAAAATGAATTTTATAGCAGTTTTTGACTTATAGTTGGGTCTTTAAAATATTTTTCCATCATGAATTGACAGTTTCAAAATTAGAAATAATGGAATAACTACATGGAGATATTCAACAAAAACAAATCTTTATTTAGTTGTGTGAGAAAGTGTACAATGTTCTGTTTATTAGCGTTTCCACACATATGTTATAGCCTGTGTTTCTCGATCTTCGCTCCAAAACGCCCGCCGATCTGCCCGCCCACCGACATGTCAGATCGAAGTCACCACACTTCAGCGCGCGCGCTGAACCGTTGATCGACCGATCTCCGCGCGGAAGTGTACGGGTACGTGTAAATGGATTTCTAAAGCCGCGTCTCCTGCGACTGTTTTTTCAAAACATTTACACAAAAAAACAAAACAAAGGGGCGTTTCCATACACATTTTTGTGCGCGTATAGAATGTTTTTGTCTTCCGAAATCAATGGAAAACATTCTTCTCGCGGGTGAAGAGGGGAAAGGGGGAAGGGTTTGTTTCATTTTCTTTAAATCGCCGCACGTCATAAATCGAACAGGTTTTTTTAGGTTATGTGTACCGAGCGAAATTATAACATATTATTATAAGAAGTTTCCTTATGTATCACTAATAATAATAATGTATGTAACTGTTATGTATTCTCTTATTTTGTGTGCTATTTCTAATAGGATCACATCCCTCTTATTAATAACCTTTGAACGTAAACATCGTGAAGTAAATATGCATATAAGCACGTCTTTTTCTTGCTAGTTATTATTATTATTAAAAAACTAAGAATCTAAAACCTACTTTATATATAATACAATGTTTTAATTAGACATAAAATAGGTTTTTAAGTTTTTGGTTTGGTTTTTTTTTTGCAAATAAAAAAAAACCTAAAAGCCATACAGAAACTTGATACTTTAAATGAATTAAAATGCGTGATTTTGCTTCTCCGTTAGCTGAAATAGTTTTTCATTTTTGTGCACATTAAGAACATCGTGCTTATGCATATTTAATCATCGTGATAAACACATCTATTGACTATGTTACAGTGGTTCACACAACATATTTCTTATTTTTACATTCATTGACATTTATATATTTATTTTATTCAAACAATAAACAAAACAATGGTATTTTATTCCAACCTATAAAAATACGTAGTACATTCAAAAGATTATTCTTGAACTCGTCCTGTTGTCTACGCAAAATGTTTTGTTTTTAATCAAAACAAAACATTTTAGCAGGAGACGGAATGTGTATGAAAACAAATGTTTTTGTGTATGGTTATTTGTGTGGAAAAATTCGCAGGAGACGCGGCTTAAGAGATCTGAGCGAAGTGTGGCTTGATGTGTGATACGTCGTACGGTTTAAAAGTTTCGTAACATTTTTAACCATAGATATCATAAGATAGACATCGCTATGGCTATTTACCAATAATAATAACGTCACGTCATAATTACTCAGAATTTGTTAGATTACTTGCAAAATTAGATAGTTTACTTGCTATGTTTCGTTCAAAAATTAACAAATAGTGATTTTTAAGTTACTATTCTTTGTAATTTCTTCAAAAGATTCACTTTGTGGCGTCATTATTGATAAATGAATTAAAAAATACTTTGTAATCACCACTATATTAATATATACATATCAACATGTTTCGAAAGCGATGCTTTCCTCATCAGGGATATACAGAATAATAAAAAATAATAATGTCAAGTACAAATGATAAACATAGAACACAATATTATAAAATTTAATAATTTCTCCAACGGCTGCCTGGATGTCCCTGGATGTCCCTGGAGTCCCCCCTGATGGCTCTCTGGAGACGGGAGACCGTCAAATATCCACTTTTTTTTCGTCCTTTAACGACATTATATCACCTTTAAAAAGTGTACTGATTCATATGCGTGTTGATTTATCGTATAACCGTAAAATCTACGTGAAATCTGTAATGGATGATTTTCTAAACGTCTTGTAAACAAAAACATATTAATATTTTTGTCGAAACGTGAACAAGCAACTAATGACCGCGCATAACTCGCAGTCAGCTTCACGCATACCACAAACACCGACCTGCCAGCGTACCAGCGTACCAGCATACCAGCGTACCGGGGATCTGTGCCGCGATAGCCGCGAGGAAATTCGAGGAATGCCGGGCTTATGTAATATCACGTTAACGTAAAGGTTAAGGTTACGGCTAGGTAAGCTGGATTTTTGATTATCATATTCATTGCAGGGTCACTGTCAGATTAAAAAAATGCTTGTAATATTATGTATATTTAATCAAATGAAACAATCAAACTTTGTTTTAACCACAATTATTATTATTTTTCACGCCGACCGGTTTAGGAACAACCGTTCCATAATCAGGGCTAAATATATATTAAAAATTATAACATAATTATGGCAGAACAGTAAAGGTACTATAAAATAGTGCCCGCCCACTTTAATAGACGTACGTTTGACATTTAACGTTTCTCTTTCGTGAAAAATAAGACAAAACGTAGCTTATAAGTAAAATAAGTTAAGAAAGTTCTCTTCAGTTTTATTTAACACTTAAAAAAAACTTGTTTTGACATTTGAAAATGTAAAAAAAAACTTTGTCATTTAATAATTGAATCGCGAAAAATAGATCGCGAAGAAATAATGACGTTTGACATTTCACTGACATTTGTTCAGCCTGTTGAAACTTTTTATAACTATTCCTCTGTTGAGCGGAACTTCATCCTTAATCCAATTAAAAGTCTATATCCTAAAGTGATCGCAAATTTGATCGAGAATTTCATTGGGAAGAGCGTATTTGTGAATTTGAACAGTGTTGAGGCAAATTTCGGATCAACAGTTGCTCAAAAAGTCAATCTGTTCAAAATTAACATATAGGACCCTATTCCTCCGACGAATAGAATTTATTGTCAGCCAAAATATAATTTCTACTTAGTCATTGTGAATAGCAAAGTCACAAGTTGTAATATTGAGTAAAGCCGGTTTACTCTGGAATTATATCAGCGTGAATTAATTATAATTGAATTAGAAATTCAGTGATATTGGTAACTAGACCTAATAATAAATAAACAAATTCCGCTGATACATTCGACATACGTTACGAGCGATAAGCCCTGGGGCCGTGGCTAAGTATGCAACAATGGTAAGCGTAATCCAGTGATTATCATTATCAAATGAGATAAAGTAGTCGAAGGGTATTATTAGACGTGACGACAAAAAGACTCCGATTGCCCGAAGTAAGTTGGTTCATGTACGTGTTTGATGATACACAAGTATTTAATACAGGTATTTCAATGGAACCTCCTCGAAGGAACTAGCAGAGCGGTAGAGTAGTGAAAGACTCTCATTAGAAATCGAAACATTGATTAAAATAGCCATAGCCGTGTTTACTGACCAAATCTGAATAGCCAACCTTCCTAACCTGCTTCCTTTCCCCACACCCTTCAGCGTCACGACATATTGGGGATGCCATAGTTGGGAGTGGTTGGGAATCTTGAGAGGTATTCACAAAAAAGTATTGATACTCTGCGCCCAGAAGTAGGTCACCACAGGTGGTTTCGCTACGTTTGGTGACTTAGCAGAGGTGGCCGGGTAAATAGGGTGAGGTTCGTCCGGGCGCTAGATTTATCTTCCCACCCAGGAGAGGCCGGTTAAGGGAGACCCCTTGACCTCTCCAGCAGGACTATCTCGACCCATCACGGACGGATTAATCCATCCGTCACTCCTGGAGACACTGACCCACAGATTCCCACCCACGTGTCAAACCATTTTCATTCACAGAGCTTCTTCACCTTTTTCCCTTAAAATACCCTACACACATCATCCCCAAAAATAAAACAGCCTCTAATGAAAATTGTTTTCCTCGGGGCCTCTTGTGTGGAGTAGATGTAAAAAAGAACAGCGGAACTCACGTTTACAGATGATATATGCAGCGTGACAAAAATTCGTTACGTAATTACGACACGCAAGTGGAAAGAACTGCCGCCATTCATTTTTCGTGTCTCTTTTAATCCAGGCCTCTAAGGCCAGCCTTATCAAATCCTCTGCCCCTTCCTTAATCCTCACTACGTCGTTATACCTGCGGCGGTATCGTTTCCCTTATACATAGTTCAGACCGTACAGGCCACAGAGCAATGCTCTGTGGTACAGACAGAAGAGCTTTTGAGATCTAGGGATACTACAAAAATTAAGAGAGGGTAGGAGAAGAGCAGAAAAGGGGCGAGCCAAGATATTTAGGCGTAGATTCTGAGTGCCTGTTTCGTCAAGGTGATATTGTATCACCCACACAAAAACGAAGTGTCAACACTTTCCGACCTGAAATAAAACTAGCAGTGAGAAAACATACATTTTTAAATTTTCATCGTGTTTTTTATCAACACTATAAGTTTTTGCCATTTTAATTTGAAAATAATTAAGTGTCCAAGGACGTGTTTTACTTAAAAAGACAAATCTTACACTGCATAAAAAAAACACCAGATTTCATTAATTGTTTTTTTTTTTTTAAATAAGTGATTCTCTGAAGAATGAATGAATGGTGGAATTAAATGACGAAAAAATAAACAATAAATAAAACACTTTAGCCAAAAATCTTTACTGAAACATCGGAAACCCTTGGCAACTAATAAATCGAAAAGGGTAACGCTTATTTAGGCGGAAGCATTTAGCAGCAACCCTTAAGTGAGGAAATAAATAGAAATCTGATGGATCTGATGAACAGACACACACGGGGATGATCACGTTAACCTGCCTATCTACCCTCCCACCCCCAGGCCAGGCTAACTCCCCCCACAGGAGGCGCTCCGGGGTGGGCGGGTCGAGGGGGACTTTGAGCCCCCGGATGGACTATATATAGCTACCCGGGCGCTCAGCTGGCGTTACAGATGCTCTACGCAGTATCTACGCTAATATCAATGCGAAATAATATAATATTACACGTAGCAGTATCTGCGTACCTAACAGTTTCTTTGTAGAGGTTTCGGAGAAGCGGCTACGATTTGTCTACGGCTCTACGCCGATTATTTTATGGTCCGGATTCCGAGTATATATTGTGGCATGGTGTTTTGATTATTTTATGAGACGATACGATCTATCCTATGTATACGGGTGTATCTATATTTTCGCTTTATTGTTGTACATATAGCTATTCTAGTTTGGGGTGGATTTCGTTCAAAACGTTAAGATCTACGGTGGCTATTTCGAAAGGCTTTGTGGGTGGAACATGGAACTTTATTAGTGAATAATATTATGGCTTTATAAATATATATTCATATAGATCAGCAAACGCGGATTCTAAATAATAATAATAATAATAATAATAATAACTGGACCATTTCTATAGCGCCGCTTTGTGAGAAATCACCTCAGGGGCGCTGTACAAATATTACTTCCTATTCTTACATTACGTCTATTCTACGAATTTATTATTATTATAATTTTTTTTTTTTACATTTATTTTCTCTTTTGGACAGGCCATCATTACACATTATTTATAGATCATATAAAGAGATGCAGTTAAATTATCAAAACTAAATTTAATGTTAAATTGGAAAAAAAGAAGCTAACTGTATTTATTCCTTACGATATATTGCAAGACGCTAATACAAATGATAGAGTGATTGTTTCCATTATATTCAAGAGTGTATTTAAGCTAAGACAAAGAATTATTATCCATATTTTTTAGGATAAATAACACAGAATACTCTTAAAAGGGTGGAGCGGCGGGGGAGGATGGTGGCCGGTGGGATTGATCCAGAGGGCCCTCAAAATCTTCTTTGTCTTGGTGACGCCCCTGGGCGGCGTGACGGGACGGTTGGTGTTAGTCTGCACGTACGCCAGGCGCTTGTCAGCCGGCTTCAGGATGTGGAAGGAGCACTTCAGCGTGTCGTCCACTGACATCATTGCTCCTGCATTATCAAATTCATCAGTTGCTATATAAAACTTAAATATATAACTTTTATTATATATAATTACGTAGAATTTATGAATCGTTATTTAAAGGTGAATAAAAAATCATCTCATCGAAACACCTTTATATGTTGGCACCATTGCATTTGGAACATGTGACGTCACGTGCGCATTGTGTTTTTGGATTAGAATGGAAAATTTTATTTATCGATTTAACTTAATTTGGGTGATTTAAGCACCAAAACTTTCATTAATTATAAAAAAAAACATAATTAATGTAAGAAATTAGAGTATTCATGAGCAAACCAATTATCAATACGAATGCTATGATAATGTTAATGCTCAATACTATTATTATTCTTCGAATTAAAGTTTCTAAAAATGAACATAATTTTCTTACTTAAGTTTAGTCATGGTTTACTACGAATATAATACAAAATTATGTACGGTAAAGGTCATCCTTGTTTTGACATTTGACATTCTAACCTCCAAACTGATCAAAACCGACCGGCCATAGATTTGGAGAGTTTTGGCGGGCTTTGAAAAATTGAAGCCTTGATTAATCATTTTAACTATGAAAACTAACTTATGGAAATTTACTGGTATTTAAGTTTGAACGTCATTATCGATAGAAAAAAAATGGACTGGAGTTTCTTATTTCATATTTATTATTCCCATTTTACCCTGCGTCGTAATATAACCTCGCGCAATTTAAATAATTTCCATTTTAATAATTTATTAAGAAAAAAAAAGGTTTTCATATTACAGCCATACACAAATTTCAATATTATAATAAATTTATGCGAAGACAAATAATAGCATGCTAAAAATTACAGATATATTGGCGATAAATAAAACATTATTTTTACTGTCTGGAATAGCAAAATTAGTCTGGTGTCATGAAATTTGTATAAGAGAAATTTCTAGGTCAAAACAAATATTTTCAATTCGTATCATGAGCTGTGAAGCTGTGAAATATTTTCTGCGTTAAAAAAGACGAGAATTTTTGTAATTTATTTAAAATATTTCAATTATTGTTCATAAGGAAAACACAAGTTAAAATTTCGGTTGAAGCCGGACAGTAAAAATAATATCTACATAATTAAGAACTCCAATGAAAAATATTACGACTTATCTATCATATACGTAGAAAAGTGAATAAAAAAACCATCTCATAAAAACGCCCTGTTCCGTTAGAACCATTGAATTATTAACATCTGACTTCACGGGTAGAGGTCCGCGCGTAATCTGGTTTTGGATTTGTATGGAAATTTTCATATGCCGATTTTCTTTTGTATTTTTAGTGTTGGCGAAATTTAAAAAATAAGGTTACGTAAATGTGATATATTCATAGGCAAATCGACAACCAAACATTTATGAATTATAAATATTGTTATTTACTACGAATATAATATATAATTATGTACGGTAAAGTTAATTTTTGTTTTGACAAAACCTCAAAAACGAGGTTCGGGATATTAGAAAGTGTGGCCATTGTTGCATTTTTTTTATATTTTGGTAGGCTGCAAAGACAATATACTGATATTTAAAAAAAATCTCCTTCAACTAAAAGCAGTTAAATTTGCAGAATGAAGAACGTCTCGAATTTTTTCATACAAAATCGAGTAGTAAATTCGAATCAAAGAGTGAATTTTACGGGCCAGTGACGTCACACCCAACAAGCCATAGATTTCGTGCACTTTAGCGGGCTTTTGAAAATCAAAACTTTAAAAAAATACTGGTATTAGAACAAAAAGGTTGTTGTAGAAAAAAGCTTCTTATACTATGGTACTAAACTCTACAACAAAATATTTGTTAATATTTGTATATATTTCATGTAATATGGCAAACTGGGTTTGCACTATCCACCCAGTCCTGCTGAATTAAAAAAATAGAACAATGCACGCCACTGCAAAATACCTATGCATGTCTGTCAGTATTTTTAATCGTATGCTAGTTTTAATATTTTCCTAATGAAGGAGGGGTACTCCGAAACCGGTCGATTAATATAGTAAAATAAACTGGTTTAAAACAAATTTATGTTTTTTTTTTTTTTAATATTATACAGAAGATATATTTTTATGGTTCAAGATTATACAATATAGATTATAGATTATAACATCACTGAAATAACATGTTTTTTATATTCGTAAAAATATTCTGGATCTATAAGCGAAAGGCTCGGTAACAGGTTAATTAGAATGTGACGCACGAGGAATGTTTATTTTCATTTCGTTAACGCTATATTGCGTAGCAAAGAGTACATCTTACAAACCAGAAAGAAAAAGGCTTTGAAGGAACGGTTTTCCTAGAAAACCAATTCGGGTGGAAAAGAAAAATATATCCAGTGAACCAAATTACATCTACTCTTTTATTTTCCCCCGAAGTAAATACTTAAAAGCTATGAAAAAAGAATTGACTGATTTATTTTCAATTGTATCTTGTTTACCTGAATCTTATATTAATGCACTATTTAATATAGAATTATTTACTATCAAGAAGAATAAAAAAATAACGTAGTTTTATATTGATAAATCTTCTTTGAAAACTATTTGAAATATAGGAGTATGCCGGGTGTTCGTTGGAGCTGTACTACAGTCATTGGATAGCGTCCTAACAAACTTAACAAACAATTAACTTAAAATTAACAAACTTACAAAAAACTTGACCTAATTTATAATCCATGTACAATGTGACCTTAGAACGGGGTACCCCAGTAAGGTCACTTTTTGCTACTTTTGTTAAACATTATGAAATAAATAATAGGGAAAGATGTCGAAAACAGACGTCGCCCATAGATGAGAAAGGTTGAAGACCTAAAGAGAACCTAACTAACCTTCATTTCCCCACTGCATTTAACCCAACAGCATACATACCCAAATTGACTCATGTTCACCCCTTGCTCTCCTCAAAAAGACCCTCCACACAGCATCCTCAAAGATTGCATGTGCGGAGTAAGTGTAAAAAACGGCATGTGTGAAAAGCTGGAAGTCAGATGGCTTAAAAACCTAAATAATTACGAAATTCTTTAATTTTTTTTACAGTAACTCCACGCGGGACGCCCTGAGGAAAATAATTTCTGTCAAGTCATATATCATCTTTACGGATGCTGTGAGGAGGGTCTTTTAGAAGATAGGGAGGAGTGAACCTGTGTTTTTAAGAGACCCATATTGTAGGAGGAAGGAAACACAGAGGACGGCAGAAAACAAGAACGGGTCGTAGAAGCGACCCGTTATCACGTGACAAGTATCAACTGTGTACAGATGTTGGGCGCACGTTTGGCGTGTTCCCCGACTGTGTTCCGGTGCCGAAGGGATCAATGACGCTAGTTCCTCAGAGGATATTCCATTAAAATACCGGTAGAACAAGGACAGCATTCCCACCTGACGTCTGTGCTCCAAAGATTACGTTTTTTAAGATTGGCGAATCTATCAAACTGACCGCCCGTTTCTTCAGAGAGTCAAGGGTTTTTTTTTCCAGATATTTTAGGGCTCCCGACCAGAGAAGGCTGCCGAATTCTACAGTGAAATAAAGTAGATTAATAGAAAAACTGTAAATAATTCGACCTCTTATTGATATTATAAAAACAATGATTTTTATATCCGATCTCATTTAAAAAATCTTTAATGGACTCCGTTAGTCATGGTCTACCTATAACTTCTTTTTCTAACGGGATGAAAGGACCTCTCGTCTTGGAAGTTAAAAATAAAGATGAAAGAAAAATACGATATAAAAAACATATATTGAAACATGATATCGATCAACAAACTACAAAGGGACAATTTTATAACAGATCTGTAGTAAAATTATACCGGTGGATATAGAAAATTGAATTAATTAGCTTAGGATAGCAGAAAGGACAGTGATAATTCAATAAATACCACCTCTTCTTGTGCCACCAATCATCTAATAAACGTAACATCAATAGAAAAGTAGAAACAAATAACCATGTAAAACTATCATCTCTATAAATAATTTTTTCTAAAACTGTGTTCATTTGAAGCGACCTGCCAGGTAAGTATGTTTTTCTGTATCTGTTTGTACATTATTAGTTGAGAAATATTTGTACAGCGCCCTTGAGGTGATTTTTCACAAAAACGGCGCTATACAAATCATCCAACTATTATTATTATTATTATTATAAGTGGCAACCAAATCTTTGTTTTGAAGAATTTTATTCACCGTGTACATTTGTTAATTAATTTTATTTATTTGCTACCTTATTTGCGATCTTAATTTTTTTTTAAATGTCGACCACTTTTTTTGCAAAAAACTAAAAAGGGAGCATGACACTACTTTCGTTGCGACATATCACTGTTTTTGTTGAAAAAATAACCTCATTGAACTTATTGTTTTAATTAAGTAATGATATAAATAATTTGTTGTTAATTATTGTATCAATTTGTGGTTTGACGACATTTATGTTTCTTTCAATAGAACTGCCTTAGAGTGCTCGGTGCTTGTTTATTAGTTTATTACGTCAAGCATGATTGCAATGAGTGCCCGACGCAGCTAGTGATAGAGTACGTAGTTTAGTTTACAACATATTATGTAATTTACTACCGCAGCCGGCTGTCTGCCCGACTCGCGGGTTATGTACAATGCACACCTACAGTCTACGTCTATACCACGTCTACACACAGTAATAATACAAACAATGGTTGATAACAATCATCGTTAGCGATGAATGGAACTGTTGTCAAGTGCCATGGCACGACGGACTGCCGTGTCCCATGCAGTGTCGGGTCGGACCCATACTCGGGTAGCGGACGCACACACGTTGCCGTCACCGCGGGGCCTGCTGAACCGCTGATCGCAGATAAGGTAATGTTTGTTCCGACTTTATGGCATGCGAGTGTGGGTCAGTTAGATGTTTCGGTGAACCCGCCGAAACAATTCAGCGAAAATGGCCAATTTTAGAACTGAGATATTATTTTTTGTCATTTGTAATATTGATAAATATTACTTTTTAGTCAGTTGGTAGTCAATAATTGCCAATTGGTAGACACCTGAAAATTTCGCGTTTGCGATAACAGGAATATTTAGGCAAAATTATACATTTTAAGTAAAAAAAAGTGAAATTTCCAATTGTGGCATTTTCACGCGATATTCTGGTATTATAAAATAAGAAATTAATACTGTTCGTTTCACGTTTTTGACAAGCTTGAATAGCAATAAAATGGAACGTAGCTAACTTCATGTCGAAAACGCCGCGCACTTTCTTTACTCGATTTAAAAATATACATATTAAAAACAGATAAGATGAAAAATTAAAAAAAAGAAGAGTGCACCGTTTTTTTAACAAAAAACCAAAAGGTGATCAAAATAACTTTTTTTTTAAATATCACCGGTTTCCGTGAAATACGACCCCTTCTTAAATAACAAAGCGAATTATTCAGGTCATTATTGATAATTAAAGTAAATAATAATTGGCAAATGATGATTTATTGACAACTGAAATAATTGATAAGTTACAAAAATAATTCTTTGCATTTTGTTCATTATGAGAAATACGATTTTTTGCACTCACTCCAAGAAAATTATCTGCTTCTTTGAAATATGTAAAAATGCATTACTGATTAACAAACACTGCTTGATGTATAAATGAAAACACGACCCAACCTGTTCTGCGGTCTCCAGCGCCGTTAATTCCAAAAAACAACATAAAACACGCAAAAAATGTTCACCTTGCGAGCGAAATCCATTGGAATTTTCCGTGGAGATTGAAGAATAATTATAATATTCTAGTATGAATTTAATTATTGAACGGTCAATATAAATTGTCAATAATTTTACGGCCTCCGTAGTCGAGGAGTAAGGTTCACGACTACGAATCTGTATGTCACGGGTGCAAATCCTGAAGCGCGCACGTAAATTTAATGTATCAATTTGTGTTATTTCGTAAATAATTATTTAAAAATAATATATAGCATATTTGGGGCACGTTTCATGGTGATACTCTCAGTATCGCCTTGGTGACAGACCACCGTACTTCCCCACCTTCATTTTCTAATTCCCCTCCCCAGTACCTTCAACAACATACCCCAATTGATGCTATAGTCGCACTGGCTCCAAACAATTGGGAACAGCTGCGACTCTTGTGTGGTAATCACATTTTTGAAAAAACTTCGTTAAAAAACTGCGGACAAGCAGGTTTCAACCAATAATTGTACGCTGTAAAGCGGTTGTCCCGAAAATACAGAGGTCCTGGGTTCAGGTCCCAGATGCGACTAATATCTTCTTATTTTCTGTTGTTTTTGCGCTTTCATGTTTCATTTAGGTTATGTTAATATTGCTATCTATTTTATCTGTGTACCTACTGTGATGTGTTTTGAACCTGTGTGACTATTGTAATTAACAAAATATGTAAAAATCCGTATAGGGCGTACATAAAAAAATATATATTAATAAAGATCATTCATTTTGTCCGAGTATTTTGTCCTCAAATCCAAAAGTAAGTTTTGTATGAAAGGGGGCGCGCAGCCGTTCCTCTTAAAATCAGTATCCCCAATCGCTTGAAGCGTTTTTCCTACTTAGAGTCGTTATGATACTGGCAGGTGATGTTGATTATATTATTTGTTCAGTTGATGCAGCCCTGAGTCAAGTTTGGGTATCCTTGAACGTTATCGTGATATAAATACGATAATAAAACAATTTCCAGCGATAAAAAAATTCATAGATGAAACGCTATAATTATCATTCATAAAAACAAGCAAGCGTAAAGGCTTTTTGTGTTGTGTTTTTATGCAACTTACGTACTTGTGTATTAATCATCAATTATCATATACGTCCACCATGGAGTGCTGATACCAACCCTGATGTATGGCAGTGAGGCGTGGAGCTGGCAGAGAAAGGATGATAATAGACTGAATGCTGTAGAAATGAGATCTCTGAGGCGAATGTGTAGTAAAACCATATATGATCTTTTGAAAAATGTTGAGATTCGTAAAGAATGCAAGGCTAATGTAAACCTAATGAGTATTATTAAAAAAGGGACGCTTAAATGGTATGGCCATGTAGAGCGAATGAACGAAGAAGGAAGTGTAGGGAGAAGATATGACGTGAATGTGAACGGAAGAAAAATCCGAGGACGCCCGAAGAAGACATAACACGATCAAGTGAATCAAACAGTCGGGCCATGTCAGAATTAACATACCTGTGAATTAAGCACGAAGTGTATGCCAAGATCGAGTTATTTGGCGGTGCGTCCTCTCTGCCCACCCCTGCGTTAAAATGGCGTGATGGTTAGTTAGTTAGTTAGCAAAGAAGCGGTAAAGACAAATGCAGGTAATCTATAAAAAAAAAATTGAATTTTCTAAAAACCATGCATGATCGGGGGAAAATTTTGAGACTCGTAAAGAATGCAAGGCTGATGATGTAAGCGTAATGAGTAAGTTTAAGAAAGGGATGCTTAGGTGGTTTGGGCATGTAGAGCGGATGAACGAAGAAAGGAGTGTAAGGAGAATATATGACGCGGATGTGATGTGGAAAAAGAAGCGGGCCATGTCAAGAGTCAGAATAACAGGAGAGTATAC